>DWJH01000157.1:0-13340 GCA_018248735.1 Tagiades litigiosa | reverse complement strand
TACAACATCGGTCGCGTGAATACCACATAGATCTCTGTCGCGTTAAGTTTCTATTCCGAATATCCAAACCTTATTATAATAGCCTAAGCAGGGAATTTTTTTTTTTACTTTTTTTTTGTATAATTTTTACATGTTTACATCAGCAGAATACGTCACTAGAATACCTATTATATAAACATTAAGATTTTATTTTTGGTTTATTGCTATTTCGCATTGAAGTGTACTTACAATGTCACCGCGTTATAACATAAGGTAACTTAGTGTCCATTCCGTATGCGATAGTCAACTAGCTAAAAATAAAAATATATTAATTTTTTTCATTTTGAATTAATCTAAAACTTCGGTAAATTTAACTTCATTACATTGTTTCATTATTATGTATGAATAACTTTCATTAAATAGTAATGTAACTATATTGAACATCTACAATAAATACCCTTACCTACTTTATAATATTCACCTAATGGTTACACAATAAAAAGTAACTACTAATTTTTAAATTAGATTATTACCAAAAAGCTCGTCAAAGCATGCAATAGAATAATCATTTTCACTATCCAGCGATGGCGCGTTTGTCGCCGAATTATTATTACTAATTAAATATACGATTACACTTACTTTTATTTTTAACTCTCATAAGGCCAAGGCTAAATTCTCGCAACAAGACTGAGCCGATCTCGATCGTATCGCATCGTATACAAGTAGTAACGTTTAAAGGAACCCACACAATGTAAGTAGTAAAGATATAAAATTCAACAACGAGTCGATTTCGAATAAAGAATCACAAAGATTTGGAAAAAATCGTTTTCCAAGGCAAGGCACAAGAGTGATGTCCGTGGAATATAGAGAGCGTAGTGCTGTAGTCTACGTAGAATAACAATGCCGCTCGTTGCCAAACTAGATGGTGTGCGTTGATGCACATTTCATTTGAGAACTTCACGTCAGCAGTTATGCGACTGATGAAAAAGCTGGTTTAGAATTTCATTTCCATTAAAAGAGTGTAGAAAAAAAACATATAGAAATTTGAAGAGAAAAAAATTATCTTTCATAAGTTTCATAATAATTCACAATAATATCAAAAACTGTAGAGGCGAAAGGACTATGATCTGAATTTATTCTTAAAGAAAAAACAGCTAAGATATAGCATAAACTTATATGTACATAACATCTATAGGTACATCGTTAACATTTCAACGATATTTTCACTAGTCTAACATGGTACCATTCTATAGTACTATTGGGAATGAATCGTTTCTGAGCGGCATCGTTATTACAAGCGATAGGTATATAGAGAAGCGTAGGTTGGGGTTCGATCGTAAGTGTACAGCGGATGGATACGATGCGAGCGAGTGGCACCAGACTGCCAGCACAGCCGAGGGACAGACCCATCCTATCGCGTCAGTACATCATAATTCATAGTTATTGCAATAATACCATTTACAGATAGAAAAGATCGTAAGACCAACACTAGAGTGCCAGATCGCATTAACGAGTGATTGAACAATATAAAAATTACTAAGAAAGCATTAGGTAAATATAATTTGAAATAGTCATGAAAATTCATTTTAAAATACGCTAACATTATTTATTGATACTAAAAAACGTAAGTTATCGTTTACATTACATACAACTTCATTTAAAATCATTCAACTTGAAATATCATTTAACAAAACGTAATCTTTCTATGAAGGGCACCTTTGGTTTTTAGCTTATTCGAATGAGATATATCCTAAAATGTTTAAATTTCTGGTATTACACTACACTTCGATAACAAATCCTCTCCAAGTTGTAAACATCGGCCTCGTAAAAAAAAACAAATATACAAAACTTTTTCTGATACAATAAGTTAGTTGTAAATAAATCTTATATTACACAATAAAATGATATTAAAACAAACAGATTACATTTAGAGGAAAATAATTATTTCAATTAATATTCTCGTCGCACGAACGAGACACATTTAAAAAAATTGGAATGTTAATAATAATACAAATATTAAAATACAAATATATAACCCATTACACTAATTTTGGTATCAACAAAACACACCACACCTTTTGACGCATATAAAAAATAATCAGAAATGTATATAGGAGATGAGAGCTCGTACCGAACATATGTTGAGGTATAATTATATACAAATACACATAGATGTCGTTTAATTTTCTTGATCCTTAATCGTTCGGGTGACAGCCGTAGCAGCAGGCAAGCGTCGCTCCATCTTCTAATATGATACCGATGCGAGGATCAAGATTGCGCGTCCCTCAGTTAGCTGGTTGTCAAGTGCCGAGAGTCACGAACGAGTTAATGCTGTTCGATCTCTTCTCCCCCTTTGGTTCCCTGTCAAAAAAAAAAATCTCTGAGTAACTGGCAATATCATACACGTCTATCTTTGCCAAGTTTATGAAGTGAAACAAGCGTATAAAACTATAGTGCTCGGTGCAAGGTGAGATATTAGTAGGATTTTACCTATCACTTTGGAAACCATACTTGTTTTTACAACTGTAAAGGTAACCGTACCGAGTAATTAAAATTTTCCGACTATGGAATCCAAAGTTTTAGAGTTTCGACGCTTCGTACTGCGCAGACCCCGAGTCAGGTGCGCTTTCATTTCACTTAATATCTGAAACTTTACGATGTCAGCGCGACGCAAGTTGCCGGCGCCCGTATTTATTACAACGTCTTCAGACTTCGCGAATCTTTCAAAGGAAGAATTGTCGTCGAGAGTTTGCAGTTTGTTAGCGGGTGACGAAAGACTCGAAGTCTGCGCTAGTATCACAGAGCTTATAGTCCGCGTACGATAACAATGCCGTTCAAAAACGCACAGAAATCGACTGCGCAATAAATAATACATTTGATTTAACTTTGTTGTACTCAGTGATATTAATTGTATTTATACATAAGTTCCACAAACGTCGCCTATGGACACGTACAGTACCAGACTTATTTGGTAGAAGCTCAACAATTGCAATTGAGCGGTCGTTCGGCGTGTTTGTGAAACGGCACGGTTATCACACGCGAATCACATAGTCCGCGTGCATACTTCATGTGCGAGAATCCAGCCGTTGTGTGCCAACTTATGCCTGGCGTATTCGAGGTGGATGGCGCCCTCCGAGCTGAGGAGCAGCGCGCCCTGGAGACGGGCCAGGGCGGTGGCGGCGTCACCCGCTGTGAGGTAGTCGACGAACGCCACCGGACCGGCGCCGGCACCGCCGCCCGTCAGCAGACGCAGCCGCGAGAACCCCGGACAACTGTCACCATCATACTCAGACGCGCCCGCACTCGTACCCGTGTGTTACGTGTTAGGTTTTTGATGTGAAACATCTCGGGGCGGCGATCCGATAACATCCAATACTACCATCGGATTCAAATCGGACGGTAGTTGAGAGTAAATATTTTTTTATATATAATAAGCCAACGAACCGGTTAACGAGCCACCGGATGGTAAGTGGTCACCGCCGCCTATGGACACGAGCCATACCATTTTGTTTTCAACATTTTGTACATGTCAAGCTTTACCACGTTTTTTAAATTGAAAACCGAACGGAAAATCGCAACGCTGTAGGTTATTTGTGTGCGTTTTTTTCTGTCACGCTATCAGATTTAATGCTTATGCTAATACTATGTTACCCTAAATCATATGAAGTCGAACTTTAGACCAATTTTACAACTGTTCGAATAAATTGTCTCCTTTTTATTTAGTTTCATTGATATTGCAGTACATATTACTTTAATTTAAGTATTATTTTATTATTACAACGTTTAAGTAAACCTTAAATAACTACATAAATATATGCCGATCAAAATACATTTTTCGAATAATAGTGTTGTGGTAAAATTATAAGCCGACAAGAACCAAGTACTTTCGTGGCTGCATCGTATAATTTGGTAATTTCGAAACATCTTTTGTAACAGTTACATGCTTTTTTTAAATTTCTGTTTTAACGCTTCGGTATTCACGTAGAACCAATAAAATTCGAGTTGATCCGGTAACACTGATTTTATAAATAAATTTTAAAGTGGTGCACAACTTATGTTTTATAATAATTAAGTATGTGATATTTAGTGCGAGACTTATACGCTAGTAGTGTGTAGCAGTGTATAGATAATAATGACGTTCGAATGTCATGCTTGAAGTGGTACGGGTGCAGACATCATACATGTACATATCTCACACAAACGACAAAATCAATTAATCAAAATCACTTTAGGTTTAAAACTTTCACTTTAGGAAATGGATTTCTTGTAGCGCAAATCGTATATACTTATATAAACGTAGACAGAGAGAGAAATGGCTTATTCACGTAATTTCTCTCTTTAATCGGGAATCAAACCCAGAACACAGTAATGGATCAATTTTATGAGGAAAGTAGTTTTTAAAATCGCATTTTATCGTGATTTGTCGATGATGTGAGATATCTTAGCCACATTGGAACATAAATTAATAATCCAGCAATGACGATATAGTGATTCGGTGCCACATGCACTGTGAACAAGACAATCACAATAATTATCGAGTAAATATAAATTATATTAATAAGTGATTTAGTTATATATTTGAGTATTTACGTACTCCGATACCATGCACATTGCTTTCAATTTCGTTTCGACTGGAAATATAATTTTAAAACAGATAAGTGAAAAGCCTATTGGACGTAACTAAATAATTGAATTTAAAAGTATCTACACTAATAAAAAAATGATAGTTATTAATCATTTTCTTTTGATTTAGTATCATTAAATAACCAAGTAATGTCACGTACAGTGATATAGGTACTCAAATTTTAATAAATAGTTCCAAGAGTACGTCAAATAAAAGAGACTCAAAAATTTCCAGTCGATACTCGATTTTCGAAGCGTGTTTTTTTTGCAGTGGCGTACCTGCTGAATATCTCCTTTAGTTCGTGTTCGGAGACGAATTGTCCGAGGTTGGCGACGAAGAGCGTCGAGCACGGCGGGGCGGGGTGGCCTGGATGCGCGGGGTGGCCGGGATGCGCGGGGTGACCCGGATGAGTCGGGTGACCCGGGTGAGCCGGGTGGCCCGGGTGAGCGGGGTGACCCGGATGACCCGGGTGAGCAGGGTGACCCGGCGCGGGCGCGTGCGGCGGCACCCCCGCACCAGGCGAACCCAGCGCAGGCGCCGGTAAGACGCACGCGCCCAGCGTCAGAGGGGTCTATGTAGATTTCAATGATATTTTATAACACTTGTAACTTATTAAATATGTAGTAAGAACTTGGAAGTCAATGTTAACCTACTTCTAATTATATGAACCTTTGCCATATTTAATACAAATGACAAAAATTTGTTAATATCGACCTGAATAATTGATGACTTAGCACGAAAGTAATATAAAAGTAATATTATTAAATTTATTAGTTATTCAATTATTTATTAATTAAAATTTTAAACTGCGATCTTTCATGTCAGCCATAAGACTGTCACCGTTTATTTCTAATCATAAGTATGGGAAACCGATCGCGATTAAATAATGTTAACTTATTTTTTTAAATAATCTCTTAATATTTAAATGTATGCTGCCAAAACGTCATCGGCTGTACTCACGTGGTGTGGCCTATCGGCGGCAGCTAGTCAGAGGTAAGAACGAACCGGCGCCATCTGGGGGTGGATGGCGGGATGTACGAGCCCGTGGGACAGGGCCGGCAGCTCGCCCCCGTACGCCAGGGGATGGTGCCAGAGTTCAGCGCCGCCGCCAGGGAAGAACGGGCTCGCTAAGTCTGCGCCACCAATCGCACGTGAATATGCTTGAACAACTTCACTCAGTACACCGTCGTGTAAAGCATGTAATTCGATGAATGGACTTGAAATCGTGTAAAATAAAAATACTTGTTTGTCATCTGCGCGGCTCTTTACGGGAAAAGATTATAAATTTAAATTGGTGTAAACAAGAAATAAAAACATTATTAGTATAATGATAAGTAGCATGTTCTGTTATTGTATTTATAATTATTTCTAATAACAAACCGTCTCTTCTGTTAGCGTTTTCAACTCCATCCATCATAGGCACGTATTGTAGCAATTATTGTTAGGCAGTATTGGAAATGTAACATCATTGTGAAATTAGAACACCTAATGTCGTAAAAGTTTATTTACAGTGCTCACGACATGTTTTCATGGTACTGGTAACTGATATTTCAATTTTAATCAATTTTGTTAATGCCCCGCTTATTGAATTTCACGTTTCGAATTGTGGTAAATAGTTTAATTAGTGCCCGTAAAATTTTAGTATGGCCATAGGTGAAATTGCATTAGCATATTCGCATGAAAACACGTGACATGAATTATTTGACAGTTGTGGTAGAGAAACCCGACAGATCATTTGACAGGTATTAGCTTCGCGGAGCTATGCTTGCGTGGTAAGTGTAAGCGAATACAGATACTTGCCCAAGTTTGCGTTCGCTCGAGACAATTATACATAGAAATAGTACCATTGCAAGAAAATTTTTAACATTATATTATCTGATCTTTTTATATTGAACGCCTTCGTTTCTGGTAGATTACCACCCGGACGTGGTGAAAGCACTTTTTGTTTTTAATTTTATGTGAATGTAAATAATAAACTAAGGTAGTCCACCTGATGGTAAGTGGCCATTGCAGCCCATCTGCAGCCAATCTGAAATGAAACAGAAGTTCCATCTTAGGTTGGTCACAAACGCGTTGCCACTAGATAGAGGAACTGAGAAAACTTATGTCATAAAGTTATTTTTTTTTTAATTCTCGTTCTTTTCGTCTCCACGCATATCAGTCAATGGCGATACGTGTATTCGTACTCAACCTAAGAGGGAGCGACGTAGCGTTGACGAGTATATTAGTCAGGTGGATGGGTTCCGTCGGGGCGGGGGTATCGTGGAAGCGTTCGAGCGAGCGCCGGGCGGTGTGTGCGTACGGCTGTACTTACGTCCAGTGAGTGGGTGCATCAATGCGGGGTGTGCTGCTGGCGCGGCGGTGGCAACGGCCGGCTTCGGCTTGCTGACCTTCGTGTTGCTTTTAGCGAACTCCAGCCGAATCGTTTGCGGCATGTCGGGGTCGAACCGGACACCCTGCTGTGAACAGCCGCGAGCGGTGCGGCGCTCCGATATAATGACGATGGAGGACGGGGGTGCCGTACGACTCTAGTGGACACGCGTCATACTCGACGTCCACTAGGAGAGGCAGTGGACACACGCGCTATTACAATTGGGTACGACTAATCTCTGTTCAGACTGGGTTTCGAGTTTCCCTATACCTCCTAGGAGTCGAAATATCAACAACCGATATTTTTGTGTTCGATACAATTGAACGCATAACGAAGACCGAGAATATGCAACTGACATGAATGGAAATAGATTTTTAGATCGCTTCCATTATATAATGTTCGAAGATCGCGCCTTCGCCTGCTATAGTGACTGAACACAGTGCTTGGGGTGTGACATCAAAACCTGTCAAACAGTGACATGCAGTTGCGTATATACACCGTAACAAATGTATCACACTCCAATGGCGGGCGTCTCGGACTCGACGACTCGACGAAGTCTATTTGATATGTGCATGGGTTTAGCATAACTTACGATGCGGTTACACGAGTCAGGAAAATGTTATATCAAGACTACTACAATGAGAATATTAACTATAGTGCTTTATTGGCTGTGTTTGAGGCATGTGATGAGAAGAGGTTTAGTAACACCGTGCGTTGTTCTTGTTTCAGTATTTACAAATAGCATGGTTCAATTTTGCGTATCTGGTTATATCAGATCGTATAGTTTATGCTGTTGCGGCCTGTTACGTCTCGTTGTGTTCTGAAGCGATACCGTTTTGATAAATAGGCGATACTTGTGTAACCTTGAGCGAGATACGTGTGTGAGTGATTTCCAGTTTTTTTGGTATTGTGTTGTATTTGCAATATCCTCTCCATACTATAAGTGTGTTACCCTATATTTTCTACAATACCGATATATCTGCAAAACATAAAATATTCATCTATTGTTAAACCGAAATATATCCCATATGAATTATAAAGGTTTTTAAAATTTTTTTTAAATATATAGTATTCAGAATATTTTAGATCAGTGGCAAGATTTTGTTAGTAAATAAATTGTAATTTCAACGGAGTACCAACCTGAAGATCTTGTTTGGCTGCTTCTGCGCCGGCGCGAGTGTGGAAAGTGACGAAACCAACTGGCTGTAAATAAAATTGACTGTGTAGTTGTCTATTTAAATCCGTAATTAAAAAATATATTCATCATACAGTACAAACTTGTTTTAAGTATTTAGTTTTAAATGTAGCCAAATTAAATATTCGCCTATATTATCTTCTAATAGATTCCAATAAATAAATAATCATCTTCTTCGTAGAAAGCTCACTATCGAATAAATTAATAAACGGCACTAGAATCCAAATTATTATTAAAATTACAACTTACCGATGCAGTTTTCCCATTCTTGCTGGTAACTTTTAGAAGTGAACCTTCGTAGCCCTGCGCAAAAAAATAAAACCATTTTCAATATTATTACAACGTGAATTTGAATAAGGAAAACGTGTTACTTAACTAGGGTTGTTGCCTTGGCGATGTGTATCATTTCGTGGTAGTAAATTTCATTTCGGACAAAATGGGGTGGTGGCTGATTTAAAAATGGTGTATAACGGTGCCAGGCACGGAGGTATCACGCGATACGCCAAAGCGACCCCCTCCGATTTAACTTTGGCCACCTCAATACCTTCGGTGATATCCGTGCCAGCTTAGCATCGAGTAATCCTCCCTATCGGTAGACAGAATCGATTCAATCCGAATATTACGTATCGGGGCATGACATTTGATATTTACGACGCAGTAATCCAAATCGAGAGATATCTAGTACGTCGCGTGACAGGAGCGAAGGCGCTTTGTGTATTATTTTCTTGTGCGATGAAATGTATATTGATTGCAAAGAGTTCAGTCGCACGAAATATTGACGCGTACGTTCACATAAATAATACGATTCTAGTATTTTGTTTTAAAAGTCTATGTATATTTTGATGACAGAGAACGAACGTGCAGTTAGTTATCTGCTTCACATGGACATTGCAATCCTTAATAAATAAACAACATTAACCCCAGACCGTCTTATTTGCGTTACTATTCTGGATATCACTTAAAATGACTTGCCGTTTCCCATATATTTCAAACTGAAGCATGATCCTTATAAGTTACTTTATAGCAAAGATAAGTTTGATGGTAAAATTGATACTGTAAAGCCAATTGTGTAATGTATTACAACTTTAAATTTACCTCGTATGCTCGGAACAGTAGATATAGCTCGCGAGGCTTTGCGTCCATTGGCAATCCGCTTACGAACAATGTCCGCACCTGTAACAAATAAAACAACCAAATTAAGTACGATAAAAAATGTTCGCACACACAATACGCCGATAAAACAAAACACCAGCTAGTACAAGATTATTAGAGAATCTTTGTTGAATGTTCACCAAATATTTTTACAAGCGCCTCTATCATTATTTCGGTGTGTCGGTTTTCCTTTATTTTTCCATCGTTTAACAAAGAATCGACATTTATCAGAATCCGAACACAAAGGGGTGCGGGATCTTTCGCCGGCGCTTTTTCCCGATTCCTTGGCCGCTTTTGTAAACGTTTCATCGCATTAATTCGGTGGGTCCATTTAATGAAATAAAACAGAGCTCGTAATGGCGGCGCGATTTGGCGCGTGCGGGAAATGGAGATTAATTGCGGGTAACACCGGCGGCCGCCGACGTTGCCGCCATCTTGTTGTGCACTTTATTTATGCGTCTGAGTTTCACTTTTACGAGGATTCCTATTGCTCCCAAGGAGCGGCCGGATAGCTGAGGAGGACCGTTTGAAATATTTTTTCATTTTATTTTTGGATAGTATCTATTGCCATTGGGAAGTTTTAAAGTGTTTCAGCTGGTCTGGTAGGGACAACTTTAGAATAATATTATTATTATTATTTTAACATTTTTATGTTGTTATAAAAAAAAAATTTCATTTGTGGGCACCGCTTGTTATTTATAAAACCTAAGAGCGGCCACATTTTCAGTGATTTTTCTTACATTCCCAAAATAAATGCATATATTATACAAATACACACATATAACAAATTTTCTAGCTGGCATTATTTTAAAACAACACAATCTTCGTAACTATAAAATATTCACCACAGTGTCCCGAAAGAAGTATTTCTATAAGTCGGCATTCTTATCGACATTACGGCACTTGTGGCATCGCATATAACGTATAGCGCAGGCCGGTCAGCTCGGGACCTTTATGTCGGCTATTTTCCGCGTGGATGCACAGGAATCTCCCGTATCGGTGCTACGTGATACTTTTGCTATTCCAATTTTTAACGTTTTATCCTTTAAAAGTTATTTCTTTTGTCTGCGCAAATAGATTCCAAATAACGCGTGAAGCACTTGACTATGTGTTCTTTATTTTTAAATAATGTTTGTACCACTTGTAAATAGTAATTTTTTAAACCTTTTTACACACTCACACCTCTGCTCTAGGTTTCCCTATGTTGCGGATGGCGTGGGCACATACATACATAACACCACAAACACCCAACACCGGAAAATATTTATTTTCTATCAAATAAATATCGAACCCGAGACCCTTGGTGTGTTGTTTGATGTTTGGTGATTGTTTTACAACCGTCAGAGTTATCGGGTCGTGTATAAATAAATAAGTTATCGATGTAAGGAATCAATATTAAATTCTATCTACTTAAATTGCCAACTAGACAAATAAAATTTGATACTAAAATAAGAATTAGACTTGCTATGGAAGAACTGTTCATATATTTTATGACATCGCGTGCAAAGCTGCTAGCAACTGCTAGTTTATATAAGTGCTAAATTGCACTGAATAGAAATTCAAAAAGTCGATATAGTGTACGAGAGGCCAATATAACCGTTAATATGAACGAAAGAGGTTTGCTATTTTCCAACCGAATGCTTCCTTTTGGCTTTGAACAATATTTTACTACGACGGAGAATAAATACAGCTTACCTAGTGGAATGCATAGTAATAAGTACATTGGATTTTGCGGAATTTTGTAAAAACATTTTTCGTATACATTTTTGTCCTTATACTCGTATGTACGATGAGTAATAATTTTTATGAACATTTCAAAATAGGTTGCAATATGCATTCTTTACAATGTAGCGCTAGTGATCATTTTTTACTTTTGGGTTCAGTTTGAGAATAATCTCCTTAAAACATAACTAAACATCATCAAAAGTTATAATACTAAAGATCTTAAAACTTAAACAGTGATTTCTTGCAAACTTTTAATATCGTTTGAATAAAGAGAGGTAGGTTTAAAATTACATTAAAAAAAACCACAAACACCCTACGCCCAAATAAATAAATAATCGTAACAGGGACCCTTGGTCCGTCAGACAGTGTCACAACCAACAGAACCACTGAGCCGTGTTACGTTATCCTTACGATAATTACATGCGGGTGTAATAATTATCCCAAAAACCATTGTTCCGTAAAACCTGTATAAGATATAATGAATGCATCTCATACACAAGTGTCTAATATTTCAACCCTCCGGAACCTGTGCCCGGTCAGTTTGAAAATGCCTCTTCGTGTCGACCATTTCACACACGGTCGCCCACGCTCATAAGAAAAAGAGAAAATTGACAGAATATATATGTGGGTTTCCACACTCCAATAACGGTGCCTCGCATAGTTTATTATGACCGTATGAACCAGTGTTCCTAAAACTAACGGCGCGTGCGAATGTAAGCTCCGCTTTTCGTACTGTTATTATAATTTTATAGGTATCTTAGCGTTATTGAAATGATTTGAAAAAATCTCAGAATGTAATTATAAATTTTCACTTTCGAATAACGGTGCCTCGCATAGTTTATTATAGTTTAAAGAATTGGCATTGTTGGTAGTGGTTTTATATTAGTTGAATTCGATTTAAATCATTAAAAGGCTTTGATTTTATGAAATGTTTAACATAAGGAAATTGTTTTTATTTATTTTTAATGCCATTCTAGCTACCAACAAAACATCAGATCGACCACCATATTGCACTGTTTAGTCTTGTACTAATTGTATTTATAAATATTTTATTGAAGTAAAGTTACGACGACTTTGTTATATGTTCCCTTATAAAATCACATCTGCATATATACGTAACGTGTGTATATCTCAGAGGTTTATAACGATATAATTATAGATCTGTTTAACGAATTTAGGGAGCACCAGTTTAACTATTTAATTCTTATGTATAAATTCACTTCAGTACGATCATTCTGTTGACGAAGTGGAATTTCTGTAATAATTTAGCAAACAATTATAAGAATGGTCTTGTCCCAAGAAATATTCGTGATAATATGTACTTACGTCGAACACTAGTGTCATTGCGATATATCACCCAAACGGGACTTGCGTCCGGTCAGTTTGAAAATGTCCCTCCATGCCGACATTTTACACTCGACTACCCTTGAATCCCCACACTCCTCTATTGAGTTATGCTTCATACTCGCGCTTATAAGAGTGAGGGTGAATTTCGGTAGAGAAATATTTGGATTTTCACATCGCACCAGTAGTGCTTACACGTGTTTTTCAAATCTATGAAATGAAAACCACTAAGAGTACAATAATATTTAAAATATTCTTTTCTGTTACGTTACATAAGTTTTTATGAAAAAAACCTAAACACGTAGCAGGTGAAAACATGAAACTTGTGATATAAATTCTGAACACTATGAAACTTTGTGAATCTGTAAAGAAACCTGTAGTTATTGTTATCAACTTTAATTAACTAAGCATGATATTGATAACAGCTGCGTTCATACTTGCTAAACTCGAAGAATAAGTTGATCGCTATAAATATATGGATAGAGCATTGGTATAATCAAACATCACTTTCAAAAAGATTTGCTTGATTATCTGTTATTAATTGTTAAAACGGAATAATATCTACTACTTAATAACTATTTATTTCTTTTTGATACATTCTATGTAATATCAAAGTTAAATTTAATATATTATGTCTAGGAGGTTTACTCAAAGCGAATTTAATTATCTTCTTGAATTTGATATCTAGTTTTCAGAGTATGTTTTAGAGGGAGGGCATTGAGTTTGTCTAAATATAAATTAATTTGTTTTGTATAGTTACCAACAAAATTCGTACGCGAAGTAGCTACTTTGCCTAACTTTTGTGTGAATGATGTTCCCCTACCTATACAGAAACTTCCCAGCGCTAACTAATGTTTTTAAGTACATTGAAGACTCCTTATAAATTTTATGCATTAGAATAATCTTATTTTTGTATACCTACTTATCTATTACATTTAGCGGTACACCAT
>DWJH01000156.1:0-13347 GCA_018248735.1 Tagiades litigiosa | reverse complement strand
GTATGCGCGCAGGAGTTGTACGTACGCCTTTATGCGCGCCTCGCGCACGTAGTGCTGGTAGTGGGGACGGAACACAGGGTCCACGCAGATCTGAGTCTCCACCTGGAATTATTTATGCGTGATTTGATGTATGACCTACGCATATAAAAATCACGGCATTGGAAAACATTGTGAGAACGGTTAAATAAAACATAGTGAGGATTGCAAAGAAAAACATTATAATAACGAAGTAAGGAAACAGTGAAGACAGTGAAGGAAAAGATTATGAAGAAATCTACATACTGGAGTTTTTAATGTTCTCCAAGGTATATAAAGTTTACCAATATGTAAGATCTTTGCTGTGCCCTAAACTTCAGTGTGTTGGAGTAGACCATTGTTAAACGGTGATGATGATGTAAAAAATTTATAAAGTGAACTTTATAAAGTGAGGTATTCTCATTACTCTATGTGAAATTACACAAACACCACATGTTAAGAGATACTTTCAAATCACATAAACAATAAAATAATATTTATTTTTATTTTATTTTAATATAAAAATTAATATTAAATAATTTTCTAAATAAAAATATAAGAGAAAACTCATATCTCAATATTAGACTGAGAATGTTGATAGGGATAATAATACAACATACCCAAGCAAGACTCTTCATAAAATCAGCATATCTGCATTCATGGAGGGACTCCACAAGCTCCCTCAGCTCAGGGAACCGTGAGCGGAGTGCCTGCACGGCTGCTCCTTGCCTCCTTAGAGCAGCCTGGAGTGCATGTCTCTCTAAGGCCAACGCACACGCTAGTACACAGTACTGAATTATTGTACCTGTAAATTATAAACTTGATTATAATAAAAACCCCAATGTTTTTAGTATAAGCTATCATAAAATTTAATATATTCATTTACTATGAAAAAAAATAATCTTTCTTGACTAAATTCACGGATAAATGAGAATAAATATTAATGTTGCTAAATATTAATGTAAAAATACTATTCACTTATACTATAATGTAGATGAAGTATCTACATGTACATACATTTCTCAATGTCTACCGCTAATAAAACACAGATATTGAAAAACATTTATTGAGCATTAATTTATTAAGCTTTAGATTCAAAATGTAAAATTTTATTTATTTTGTGTATGTTAATACGGTAATTCAATGAGTATATTGCAAGTACTTACCAAAATCAACCAATTCATAGGATTCAAAAGTAGAAACACAATCAATGAACAAATCGGCAGCATGGCTGTAATCTCTAACTGCTAGGCAGTAAATAGCCTCATATGCCTTCAGTTTGTTCCTTGACCTCCAATCACCACCTTTATCTACCAACTCATGAGCCTGTAAGCAAAGATGATAAATTTGTCTCATTTAAAGATTGTTTGTGAAATCACTGTCATAGCTATGGCATAAGTCACATCTACAGTTAAAAACACATAACTTGGCAACAATATGTGTCATTTTATCGTATTCTTAATTACAAACTGCCAATTTGTTTTACTCTCAAAATATTTCAATTTCTGGTTGGCAGTTTGATTTTGGTAATAATTTATATAAAATATTTTAAGTATAAAAATCTAGGCACCTTATTAATAGCTTTGCCCATATCCTTAACATTGCAGCCATGAAAGTAAGCGATCCGGAACAAAGCAAATATAGCATCGAGTCTTCTGTTTGTAGTTAAAGTTGAATCTTCATGCTTGGTTGTGGCCAGAGCACTGGCAGCTTCCTTGTCTCCAATAGAACATAGATAATCCAACCTAGACAAGTGATAATTTAATTATTTAAAACTATTCATAATCAATATTACTAAAAACATAAACAAATGATGTGTTGCCAGAAAGGAAATAAAAATGACCCAGCAAAAAAATATTCTTATAATAACACTAAAAGGTGCTAATAAAAAATTCCTAATGATATTTTCTACCAGTTAACAGAAACTATTGAAGAAAATAAACGTGACGGGTGCGTCATTCCCATACAAATTTACAATGCAGATTGCAGATAAACCTATAAAATACTATTTCTAGAAAACAAACATGTTTTATTAAAGGTGTTTCAAACAAAAATATGGTTTACCTGTCTTGCCATACGGGTGTTTCAGAATCGTCCTCTTCGAATTTAGATAATCTACTTTGATTTTCGTTTGCCATTTCGTCGTACAACTTTTGGTCAAATGGCCAACCCAAGTCAGCGCAAACTTCTTTGTAATATGGTGCCATATTATTGGCTTTAATCCCCTGAAATAACTCATCTTTGAGTTGAGGATTGTCCTTAAATTGTGGAAGAGATAATTTAAATTTTATGCCTGCAAGTGCCATATATTCGGGCGTTTTGCCTTCAGCTGACAATTCCATTTTTATAAACTTTATAAAATTACTTAAGGTAAATAAAATATACTAATATAACGTGAAACAGATTTCCAACTTAACTGATTAAAACAATGAAATACAGTTCTATTTGTGAATAGCCGTGGCCCGTGACTTCACAAAAATTTTGACATCTACGCTTTTCGTAACTTTTTTTATGAATTTGAAAAGTGCCTTAAACTTTATTTTTCCAGCCAATCTTGTAAAATTGTATTTTTCTACTTACTTACAAAATATAGATTATTAAAGCTCCATTAATTAATTAGACAGCACTGATATCATTATAAAATGTATGTTTTTAATAATTTACATTCTTGTTAATTATGATTTTGCCCGTTATTACTTTTGTATCAAAAGCATGTATAACATTAACATTTTAACATTCGTCAGGAAAACTTAAGCTCGTTATACATTTCATTGTTTCATTTTCTAAACTTAGTATTAATACTTATTTTTAACGATTTACTTACTTATAGTAAGATATACATAATTAAGAGATTATAAATAAATTGTAAGTAGTCAAGATTTAAGAAACATTACATACCTCTTTAGATTTTCAGTAAATTACAGCGTGTTTCATAAAATTTCGTACTTTATTCTTTACATATAAATACATAAAATAATTATCACAAATATGTAGGACTAATACACAAACTGCAATGCCAATATGATCTACATAGAAAAAAAAACGTTCTACGTTTTTGACATTTGTTTAGGTACAGCAATACGAAACCTACTTAGATTATGTACGGTTACTGTAGTACCTGTACTTGTATTTATATTTATATATGGTGTAGATCTACTCAAAGCTCAAGGATATTACGATTTCATTGACTGAATTATTTATTTAAAGAGAAAATAAATAAAAGTGTAAAACAAGAGTATCTACTGCAATAGAGCATTGCAAACAAACATGTTAACTATACATTGTTGTTTGTACGTTTTATAACAGTATTTTTCTAAGATCAGAGTTCATTGTGTATATGAATAAAATTGGATGAAGGTACTGCCGCCGCCAGTTAGATATTTTGTGAGATTATAGAATATGATATAATCATGGACGTCAAGCTACTTGTTAATCAGAATCAAACTATCAAAATTGTACCTTCTTTTGAAGAATCATTATATAGAATGGGATTAAATATGGATTTAGATGCCAAAACCATAAATTGGTTTGATCATTTGAAAACTTTGTGGTCAACATGGAGAAAAAGTCCAACTGTGGAAAGTCATTTTGATATATTTTTTCAATGTACCCCAGATCCATATAGAGTTGTTTTGGTTTTTATGATTAAATGTCCAGATTACAAAGATTGTAAGCCCAAAACTCTTCCTTATTTTATTATCGAAATGCTAGAAAAGTGGTCTTTAATCAGTGGAGTGTCACCTGAGGATTCACTAAAATTACCAGCATTTCATATAGCAAGTACACAACGGAATCAACATTTTCTTAATTTAATGGTAAAAATATACCATATAAATACTATTAAGGACTCCATTGTTCCTCTAGTGAGGGATATGATTAGAAGTGATAGTAGTAAGCAAGCCTCTCAGGTTGTGATTGCTTTGGAGCTGTTTGATGAAATCCCTGTAAGTGAGTTGCTTTTCCCACTAATTATGCAAGATAAACTGAATATGGTTGATCAGTATTTAACAGAATGCCCCTCTCAAGTTAAACCGTTTGTACTTTTCCTTGATACATTATTAAAAAAACACTTTAATATCCGTGAGTATGCTCAAAACTATATTGAAGAAAATAAAATTGGACATATCCGATATGAAAGATTATATCCTAAAACATTAGGGAAGCTAGTTGCTAGATTATGTAACAAATTTAACATTCCTATTGAAACATGCAAAAATTTGAGCAAAAATCGAACAACTGGGGGTTTGAAATATTTAATACATGAAAAATATATTGAAAACAATGTAAGTTCTACTGTGTGGGATGACTTGGTTAAGGATTCTCTTAAGCAAAATGTTGAAGCAGGCCGAGATTTCATTGATATGTTAGTGTACCATGACTGCAATGAAGCCTTAAAGTGGGCTGCATACCTAAACATCCCTAATGCAGAATTACCACTTGCATTAAGAGAACGCAATGTAAATAAGGAATGTTCAGCTGAAAGTGAAAATTGGGACGAACCATCAACACCACATCCAAATCAATCAAAGTTTTATAAACTTTCCTTACCCGATAAAAATGTTGTATTTATTGATACACCTGAGAATTTTTTTGACTTTATGATGTCAGGTTTATCTGGCTGTAATCTAGTTAGTATTGACTGCGAATGGAAACCTTCATTTGGTGCTACTCAATCACAAGTTGCTCTAATTCAAATTGCTACAAGTCATTATGTTTATTTGATTGACACATTAGTTTTGGGTTGTAAACAATATACCAGTTTCTGGAATACATTTAATAAATCATTATTGGATAATGCTGAGATAATCAAGTTGGGTTTTGGTCTGGAGCAAGACTTGAGAGAAGTTAAAACTTCGATACATGGGCTAAGTAACATCAAGATAAAAGGTGAAGGATTGCTTGATCTATCTCTTCTCTGGAAAAGCCTTATTAGCTCTGGCCTACGGTTGCCAGCAAGTTATCATAATAATGGGAATAGCCTGAGTTGTCTCGTACAAATATGTTTTGGATTACCTTTAGAGAAGGCTGAACAGTGTTCCAATTGGGAATTGAGACCCCTTAGACCGTCACAAATACGCTATGCAGCTTTGGATGCATATGTATTGATAGAATTATATAAATTCCTACAGAAATCTAGCCTTGAACAAGGGCTTAACTTTGAAGACATATGCAATAGTGTAATGGTGGAAAATAAAGTCAAATGTACAAAAAAAGCTGTGAGTAAAGCAGTTCTATCAGTGAGTCGCACATTAAGAGGAGTAAACGATATAAAATTTTTCATAGACCCTAAAGTATCACATTTAGCAGCTTACTTACGATATTGTGGTATAGATACAACAATTATACCAACAAACATGTTATGGTATGATGCCATAAATAGGGCTATATCTGAAGATCGTTTTATTATTCTGAACAAAATAAAACATACACCAACAAATAATTACCCTCAGGCTTCCATACTAAATGTTGGAGTTTGTTCTATTGAAGATCAGCTGAAGAAAATTTTTCAATATTTTAGAATAAATGTTCAATCAAAGAATTTGTTTAGCCGCTGTGTTCATTGCAACGAGAGAGACTTACGAAATTTGCAAAGGATAGAAGTTGTTTCTATTTGCAATAATTATACAAATAATATGAACAGTAACGAAAAACTAAAAGTACATGAAGAAGACGAGGATACATATGGAAAATTTCTTAGTGATTCCGAGGGTGATGAAGATATTGAATATCCTCCAACACAATCTACAAGCCAAAATACATCATGTCTGACCTCTAGGGGAGTGCCAATACATGTAGACAATTTTGAAAAACTTTTGAAATCCAACAAAGCAGCAGTTTTATGTGAGAGTTGTGGCAAACTATATATGGATGAAGATATTTTGTGCAAATCAATGAAAAATATCTTAAGTGATGTGACAAAAATTCATAAAAATTGATATTTAAATGACAATAATTAGATAATAATAAACTTAACAACAAATTGATTAAAATAATCAAGTTTATATAAGCATAAAAGCAAATTAAGATATAAGTACAATTGATGCTACCAACCGATGTAATTTGTTTTGTTTCTATTACTCATTGTTAATATTTAATTAAATTAGTGATAATTTATATACTTTAAATAAAATCTTTTACCCTGCATAATAAAAAAAAGGAATATTAAAAAAAAGATTATTACTTTAAGTGTATTATTCACACTATTTTATATTAATATTTTTAGGTAAATATTATATTTGTTGATCAAGATTATGTCTGCCTCTTTGAAAAGATAAATGGACCATAGTGGATACAGGTAATTTAATGAATTACTTGACTATACATGGCTTCAATGCAGCCATGAAAGTTACAGTTAGCATGAAATACAATTACTGTGTTCTGTTAGTATAGACAGTAAGTCATTTATTGTTAATAATAAATATGAAACCACATTTTATGGGATGTATTGGTAAAAAAATGCAATAAACAATTTCATTCATCATTAAAAAAAATAAAGTTTTATAATTAACGATATGACAAATATTAAGATTATATTGCCCAAAAAATTATTAGGCAATAAAATTAAATACAAGTTATAAATAAGTTTTTTATTAAGCAAACATATTCGCCTAAATAATAATAAGTGGATCCAAATGTACCTGGTCTGAATAAGATAATAAATTAATACTAAATTTATATTTTAACTTAATTTTATATATATTGTTCTGTGGAAAAAAACCGCCTAATGTCAGGATCACTGAATATGTATAAGTACAATAAATTATAAATAATATCAACACCATCGATTTTTACAATAATGTTATAAATAAAGACAAGACATTATCAAGAAGTGGCAGTAAAGAATTATTAAAACGATAACTGCAATGTTTTCATTGGAATAAAATTATTAAATTATAGACACCTCACACCAGAAAACGGCAACCAACCTCAAACTCAATCAATAATTTTATTTTTTAAATGTGTTGTTGCTCGATTTCTCGAGGTCCGAGTTTAACAGTTTCAAGAATACACCTTCAGGCTGAAACACAAGCACATTTTTTCAGTAGAATTAAATTTGATGGTGACTAACCTGGTTACTACCACTTAAACTAAGTTCGTTTGTGCAATTTTTAGGATTTCGTTAAATGAAATTTTGTTAATTACTAGTTTTTATGTATAAAATAGTGTTGTTAAGATAATTTTATTAAAAGAACATTTAGTAGTGACGATAATATGCTGTTTCATGTTATTATTAGCTTTTATTTTTTACACAAAATTTATCTTAATTATTGCTTTGGTCTATCACAAGTTGTATTTACTTATGTATAAAAATATATAACTTTGTATCAAAAGCTATTATTAAAAGATAATGTTTGTGTCACTGTATTTTTCCTTCAATAGCCCTAATTCATTTTCATTGATGTTATTTCCTTGTAAATTCAGTTCTTCTAGCTTGAGATCTGGAAATCCTTTCAGTGTAGTTATCATATTATTTCCGAGATTTAATTTCTGAAAAAAATAATTGAGTTATATTCTCAATAATGGCACAAACTATTAGGATGATAGTTTGTATTAAGATTTTTATTCCATTTTTATTTATAACCAATGAACATTAGTGATGATAAATGGAAAATATTGGTTATACCATTTAAATGGCAAACTTACCTTGCAATGTTGAAGTTTTGCTAAAACAGGCAACATTCTCGAAGTTAATTTTTGATTAGATAGATCAACATCTTCACAGTGGCTGTAATATTGCAAATAGTACAGAGTTGCAATTTTTGCACTACAGCATATTTTGAAGTACAAACTTGTTTTACAATAGTCAATAAGTAATTGTTCTTCTAGACACCATTTTGATATTAGATCGTCGTAATAGCCATCTCTTTGTTTGTCTATATCTTTCAAGGAATGAAGATTTTCAATGACTTCTGTATGATATTGTTTGGCATCAATACAGTATAAAATTATAGTTGTTGTTAATAGTGTCCCTGAAAAATTAAAAAAATAGTAATCTATAAGTATTTTATGGAAGAAAATAATTAACATTTAAAAATCTGCAATCTTCAGCAATTCTTTGAAGAAACTTTATTACAACAATTATATTACATCAATTTGATTTTCAATTTAAGGAGGCTTTATCAATATTAACTGATAGTAAGCTAAATATATTTTAAATAACATTAAATAAAACATTCTGCGATTCTTTAACAATTATAATTTTACTTACATTTATTGTCTGGTTCCAATTGAAGTAATTGTCTACATGATTCAAGTTGATCCTTTAATTCTTCCAAAACTGGTTGTGAATACTTATTCTGAAAGCTTATTACACTTTTTCCTACATAGATTGAGGGTTTGTACTCTCTGCATGTTATATATTCCTTCTCACATTTTGCAGCTTCATATTCAACCTATGAATACCAATAATTTATATCAATAGAACCAGTGATACTATACACACTTTTTTCATATGAATGAAAATCATAAATTACAAAGTATCAAACAGGTACATATTATTTAGAAAAATAGAGAGCTGGTGACATGATAATGATAGGTGCAACCAATACATAAAATGAATTACTGTTTTTTAAGATTATTGTATAGTTTGTATTAATAATGTTACCTTTATTTTTAAGTTATCTGTGATGATAAGCTGGTGGTTAAATATCCACAAATTGTCATACTCTTTATCATCACATGATAACCATTCTCCATGTACATTTTCCTCATTAATTAACAATCTTGTTGTTCTTTGTATAAAATCTCTTGAAACATAGTTACTCCAGGCTAGAGTTGTTTTGCTTGGTGAAACACAGATTACTACAGGATGAATGTTAGTTTTAACAGCTCCTAAAAATAAAATAAAACATAGATACACAATATGGAGAAAATTAAAAATATTTGAACTGATAAAAAATAGCTTACCTAATAACCACCTTAGGTAAAACCAAGCACTTGTGTCATCTGGATCAGTAAATGCAGCACTTTGAACCATTTTCAGTTCATGTTTGTGGTAACTGTCCTTTATAGGCCGACCCCCTAAAAATACAAAGAAAAACGTTTTTATTATTTTTTTTTACCTTTTTACTTTTCTGTACTCCATTTAATCCGAATAATCTAGCCTATTATGTAAATTACTTTAATGCAAACTGTAATAAAATATACATTTTGTAATGCCTGTTTTAAAAAATCTTTTGGCAGCTGCATGTGTATAAAAAGTTTGTTAAGGATAAAAGACACATAGCTATGGAAATATAATGCAATAATATTATTATACCATGCTCAACTACCTTCTAAATCTGGATATAACTCCACTAACATTTTACTTCTATAATGCCACGCTGAATAATTAGAAAAGTTGTCATGTATCTTCTCCGTCGTGAAATCAAATTCCTCTTGCAGTTTAGATTTATAATGGCTGACAATAAATCTGCGATAATCCCAGGTATGAACTGTAATGGAAAAAAAATCTATTTGAGAAAAGAATTGGAATGTTTTTAATAATGCCCTATACAATAGAACAAACTCATATTTATAAACCTAAAAAATTTATTTGTATATTTATGACTGAATTATCTTCATTTTTCTCATTCGAAATTGTGTTTTTTTAATAAGAACAGTTTTAATATTAAGGCTTAATAGAGATACTTACAATTTCTTTCATCAAGACTGAGGTACTTATGACACAAGTCTAATTCTTTTTTCCAATCAGGATCAGATCTGGTCAAAAGTACCCATTCTCTCTGATACCAAGCTCCATATGACTTACAGTTCCTTTTTAAACAATACTCTGTTAACTTTAATTCATCATCAAATAGCTTGGACATATCATTGTCAATAATATCACTTTTACTGTAAAAGAGTTTTATAAAACTATAGATTGTTCATGTTAACATGGTGTACTTAACATTCCAATAAATCAAAAACATAATAATTGTAAATTATTATTGCAATAATTATAAATTATTATGCAAAAAATGTCTTGGTATTTTTTTAGACCAACCTGAAAGTGAGTAATATTTCTCTTCTAATATTCCATAATGTAAGTATATCTGGATTAGAGGACAAACAATTGCCAGTAAGATCTAATAACTCTTTGTCAAATTCACCCTGTTTCCGCTGTAAAAAATAAACAATTGTAAAACTCTTAAGCCATGTAAGAAATATTATACACAGTAAATCTGTTCAGTTTAAATAAATAGTATAATCTACCAAACTTAGATTTTATATTATTGTATTGTTAAAAAAGAATTATAATGATAAATATAAATTGTTTTATACTAAACATCATATTCGTATACAATCGTTTATCTTACTTTATCTTGTATCTGTTTCATAACTTTTTTGAATACTTTTAGCTTTTCTTGTCTTTCCTTATCTCTTCTTGCCTTCTCCTCTTCTGATGTTCGAACCTTCACTCTTCCATGCTGAAAAGAAGATTAATGGATTCATTCTTCCAAGTGCAAGACAAAAAACATTTTAAAAGCAGTTTTAAATTTTATAGCTACATAAAAAAATAATTATTACCATTTTTAAAGAAAATGTTTAGGTTAAGTTTTTGATGACTACAATAACACTTTTGAAGCCTAAAAATGGCAAAAAATAACTTTAATGTAGATTTATTTGATATGATTTTCTTAAAATTATATTTAATAGCTATGAAGTATGGACTATGGAGTATGGACTTTAAAAGAATAATTATGATGAATACAGTAAAAAAATACTATTGACAAGTTGACAACACATCTGACAGTCACGAAAACTGACAATTTGACAACTGACATTATAAATAGTTTGACTAACTTTTTTTTAACAGTTGGAGCTGTAATAATTCCTTGTAACATATTGAACTAAAGATAAACTTTGTAATAGATATTATTAGTTGGTTTATATTTTTGAATGTTATTGACATAAAATTTAATGCACTATATAAACAGTGAAGTAAAAAAAATATTACGTTTTCTTAAATTATGTGGTTTTTATTTATTTTTCAGATTTTCAGAACTGTCTTTTAAATATTCTATTATTACATAGGTACTCTATACTAAATTTTAGTCTGTGTTAACGTTTCTAAATTTGACAGTTTTGATGTCAAATTCAAATGTCACTTCATTATAATTCCTCTTAAGTCTTCAGTTCAGTCTTTCTCCATTACAAAAGTAATTCAAGTTGTCTTGTCAGATTGCCTTTTGTGTTCATTTATCGTGTGTGTTAAAGTGCCTTAATGTCATTTAGGTATTGATATTAACATTTAAGGATGAATAATGCACCACAGTTTTCTTTGCGTTGGAATAACTATGTCACTCATGTTACGGAAGCTTTCAATGTTTTGCGTTTCGAAAACGACTTGGTTGATGTGACCTTATGTTGTGATGGAGGTAAAATAAAAGCCCACAAGATGTTACTTTCAGCATGCAGTAATTATTTTAAACAAATATTCAAAGAGAATCCTTGCCAACACCCTGTGATTATATTTAGGAATTTCAAATATGAAGATCTCAATGCGATTATCAACTTTATGTACCATGGTGAGGTAAATATTTTTCAGGAACAATTGGAATCATTTCTTATCACAGCTGAGCTTTTAGAAGTTAAAGGTCTTACAGATAATACAGAAGAGGAGTCGGCCAAGAGCCAGATAAAAGTCAGTGACAACACATCACTAGATTTGAGCTCTAAACCTAGTAAATCTAGTGATGTGCTATTTATTCTTCCTGATGAGCCTATGAATCTAGCGACATTTCCAGTAACTAGAGATGAGTTAAATATTCCAGAGAAAGTACCAGTAACACAGGTGAATGACAATGGTATTACAGAACCCCAAACTGAATTAGCCAAATCTGGTGATGATTCCGAACCAAAAGCTAAAATGTTGCTTCCATCAAATGAAGAAATGCAAGTTGACATGCAGTCAACCTCCACAGAAGATATATCAGAGAAAAATAACACTGGTGAGTATTAAAAAGGAATTAAAGATTGTAATTTTTAATTATATAACATGACAGATGATAAGATAATTTTGTTTTTTGTTACAGAATCGGATATGGCTAAATTTCGATGCCAGTTATGTCCGAAAGGATTTAAACATCCAACTTCTTTAACTCTGCATAAGGATTCACATGCTGGGAAGACCCAATGTCCTGTGTGTCATAGATCTTTCTCCAGATCTTATGATATGCGAAGCCACTTACAGCGAATTCATCAAGGAAAACAACTGACAATTAAAGAGATCAGATATAAAAATACCAGTGATTCTGTAGCGCCTAAACAGTTTACTCATCATCATCATATAAAGTAAAAACTGAATGGTGACTTTAGTTACCATAGTTACATGCACCAAGTGCTGGAATTCTTCTCAAAGAAAGTGTTAATTAGTACCTTCCATTCAATAGCAGATTAAGGCTTGTCTCTAAAACATACTCATTTAGAGTATAATAGATAGAATAGAAATAATTTAAACTTTTGTTGAAATAATAGTTATGAAACATTTTTGTGTTCATTACTTAAATTGTTTAACTGCTGTTTTTATTAAGCCTTTACGCTGCCTTATAATGTAGTAGTGTTTCTTACGCTCCATAGTAGACATTACAACTCTTGGCTGAAGCCACTGCCTATCTTATGTCAATATGTTTATGTTAAAAGTTGTGGTTCGTATCATTGTGATAAGTTATTACTTGGTTGGACTTTCAGCAGGAAATTTATTGTGCATTGGTGTCTATGGAGTTATTAAAAACTTACATCAGTCATTAATTCACAGATTTATTGATGTGATTCCATTCTTGATTCACTATAATTGAACTCACAGAAATTTCTTGCCTGGTTTAGTGACTAAGTCACATTGTAATTAAAAAAATAATAATAATAAGGTGCTATTTTTTCCCTAGCATGTTAAAATGAGACTGGATTATTATATGCAATTGCATAATATCTTTCATATTTTTGTAAATAATACAAATGTCATAAACCACAGCATGTTTTATTTGAATACAAGCAAAGTACGGCGATGTTGAGGAAAATATATTAAACAGAGGGTAAGCCTGTTTTTTAGGTATCTTTATGACAAAAAAAACACAATATTATCATTTAATATCATCTTTTACTATTGTATGAGCAAACCAAATTTAAAAGAATAATATTGTATATATATTGTTTTATCCAGTCTCTCTAACTGAAATTGTAACTATGAGTTTGATGTATGGAAGTGTATGTACTAGATATTGGACAAATAATATATTTATTGATACCATTTTTAAGTCACAAATTAACTGCTCAGTGCTAGATAGATATTTAAGCATTTTTTTTCTACTAGTCTATTTATTACTGTTTAATTATATAAATACAGTTTCAATA
>DWJH01000155.1:0-13405 GCA_018248735.1 Tagiades litigiosa | reverse complement strand
AGGTTTCCTTGCATCGCGGGTGGCGTGGACACATACAACACACCGCAAACACCCAACACCGGAAAATAAACATTTATCCGTCGATCGAACCCAAGACCATTGGTACGTCAGACTAACAACTATCAGAGCCGTCATTTTATAATGTACTAGTGTTATCCGGACCAAGAAGATTGTAAGACTCGTACTTAAACAATTCAGGACACAATTTCACAAATTACCGTTAATGCGTTAAATTACTGAATTGCTTCAAGGTTAAGTACATGATAAGACGGTTGATGGTAGTGATGTACCGAGTACTCCTTGAGTGGCTCGTGACTCGTGACTCGATTCCTGCTTATGACTCGCCAACTTGATTTTTTTTATTCGGTAAAGAGTAGCAACGAACGTCTAGTTCACCAGATGTTAACCCTTCACGGTCATAAGGAGTGGACAGTGGAAAAATAAAATTGATAATGGTTAAGGGTATATAACAGAAGTAAAAACATATGTACATATAAATATATAAAAAGGTCGTGAAATAGATTTTTCCTGACTCCGACTCCAAATATCGCTTCTGTTACTGATTTTAGACCAAAAAAAGGTCGTCAAACAGGTTTTTCCTGACTCCGACTCCAGAACTCGCTTCTGTTTCTGATTTTAGACCAAAAAGAGGTCATCAAACAGGTTTTTCCTGAATCGAGTACTCAAATCATAATAAATTGGTATTCAACACACACCTATTTCTATTATGAAGCAACTCTTATGAGTTGTGTTTCAGTTCGAAGAGTGTGCATACCCAGGATATTTGAGGCGACCAACTTAGTTGTCAAGAGTAGCAACGCAGCTGTGACCTGTCTCTCTTAGGACAATCGTCCTGTTTGAGGTGGGTGACAGTTGTCACGGGCTGCAGTTGTCACTTAACATCAGGTGAACTGCACGTTCGTTTGCTACTCTTTACCGAATAAAAAAAAAAGAATACTATTTTATTTATTTGTGCCTCCGATACTTTTCTATATTTTATTAACATGTGTAGTCTATTCAGCCAGCCTTTTGTGCACATATAACTTAAGCATTATTTAATTTTATTATTTGTATGTATCAGTGTTCACTTTCAACAAAATTAATTATAGTCTAATTGTGGTTAACGGTGTTGGAACACAATATAATTCTGTTGTAACCTGTATAACAATATGAAACGTTTCATTGTGTTCTGTTTGTTATCCCTAATAAATTAAAAAAAAATGAGCCAAGAGACCCCTAAAATTGGCAGACAATATGAAAATCTAATTCCTTTGCTCAAGTAGAATAAAGAAAAAAAGCATAAAGAATACAAAGCAAGCATACAGACGCGTCGAATAGACAACCTCTGTTTTTGGGAAGCCGGTTAAAAATAGTTTAAAAATTTTTAAAACAAACTATACTTATATTAATTTATTTTGATGACAGCAATAAGATTTTCATTTATTTTATGAATGGCCTGGATATGAGGGCTCATGCATTTTTAAATATATGTAGTTCCATGTAATGTAGTCAATATATTTTTAATTTCAGATTGTTTTCAAAACTAAAGAGGATGAACATTATCACATACCGTTGCTGCTGACGCCTTACGAATACTCTACTTACAGAGGAAGTTAGGAATACATCATTTGATTCCAACAATCCTTTATTTATTTAATCCAAACTAAAACTCATTTAGTGGTAGTCTAAGATGGGTACTAATCCCACTAACTTTCTATTGCACGCTGTGAAACATTTCTTGAGAGTTTTTTGAAGGGTATGGATGCTCATACCTAGGATATTTCAGGCGACCAACTTGACCTCAGGAGCAGCAACGCAGCTGTGACCGGTCTCACATAGACGAATCGTTCTATTTGAAATGGTTTACGGTTGTCACTTAACACCAGGTGAACTGCAAGCTTTATTGCTACTCAAAAAAAATATACAACCTCGTGAAATTAACGCAGTTATGACCGATATACGACACAATGACTCAATTTGAGATGAGTTACGTTTATTATAAGTGAGATCAAAAAGAACCATGCAATATTAGCTTAGAAAAGAAACAACAAAATTAGAAATAAAACTATATTTCAGCTCTCGATATAAACTTATTTCTATGAATTCATCTAACCTATATGTATATTAAAAATCTTAGTATATACAAAATACATACAAGTACCTCAGTTGCCAGAAATACTTATTATATTGTTATTAACAGCTTGTAATAATATTTCATTTAATTGTTCATTTATTTCAACATTTTAATCAGAGTAACTTTTAAATAATTTCGTTTATGAGGTCTATAAACAGTCCAACATACAAAGATACAAAAGTGACTAAAGTATTCACAATCACAAAAGGTTTTATAGATGTTTATACTCTTGAAAATTATTAATATTATTGAGTTATCTATATTAGTAAAATTAAATGTTTGTCCGCTATGTCTTAGCCATTCATGCGATTTGGATAATTTTTATTAGTACCACCATTGTTCAATAGATGGCGCGCAATTATATTTATAGGCAGTGCTTTCGATGAATGACTTATAATAGAACGCAAACAAAGTCGCCCGTGTCAACTAGTGCCACATAAAAATACTTTTACTGGAAAGAAAATGAAAAATAACAATTTTATAACAAAAAAACTTACTAGTTAAAATTTTCAATGCGACTGTACTAATTTAATAATCGTTCTACAAACCAACATAATATTGATAGCAAATCAGAATGGTCAAGGTTATTGTGAAATTATCTCAGAACTTACAGTAATTATTCACCGAACTTGAAAACATAAGAATAGATACAACTTAAAGTCACTACAACTAATTAAAACTGTTGTCTTATAGATTTTATTCATAATACCAATAAAGTCTCTTATTGTATCTATAAAAACATACAAATAAATTTTGAACGATAAAATTATATAAATTCAATTCACTTTGAATCACTTGAGATCTAAATCAGGTTTTTAATGTAACAACCAATCCAATATTATATAAATCAACAATTAAATTTTACATGTTCACCTGGTAAGCGGCCATTGAGGCCCGTGACACCTGTAATCAACCTCAAGAAGCAATGAAATACGATTTAGATCTCAAGCAAAATCAAAGGAATCCACGTCCCTCAGTTCTGAGCAGCAAAAAAAAAAATTAAAAACTAAACACGTATACAATAGTAAACGCAAGCTACTCTATGAGTATATGTAAGTGAGCTATTTGTAACAATATTTTTTGTTTGGCACAGCAGTCCGGCCGCCGGCGTCGTTTCTGTAACGTAAATGGTCAAACTCATCAGTACAGCTGTGGTCGACGCGCGGTCACCGTTTCTTCGCATCACAGACACTAAATATCACAGACGCATCACAGCTTGACAGTAGCAGTCTCTACAGTGCGCTTAATCTATGTCCGTGTCATGGAGTCTCTTCTTTGGCGCGAATGCCACTCGCTTGATCATATTACGACTGTTTGCTAAATTACACCTATTGTTGGGATAAAATGTAGAATATTTTCACATTTTTTTGTTGTTCAACGTTAGCCTAAATAATGGGGAAACTCAAAGAGGAAAAAAATAAATATTTGAAGACAACCTGCGGTGTTAATGTCAGTATTGCAAGATAGAGTTTAAAAAAGACAAAATATCAATTTGCTGAAAGAAAATTCGGAAAAAAACAAAACCCCCATAATTTTTGTTACTTCTGATTACAGTGAGATTCTTTTTCTTTTATGGAGATTTATTAAATTTGGCTTAAATTCGAATTTTTACTTACCAGCACTAATTAAAAAAATATTTAGAAAATAGAAATTATTATTCATTATTATTAAGTAAAGTGTAGAAACGATTTCAAATCATGTAATTATAAAAAATATCATAAAATAAAGATAAAAATATATTCAAGTATAATTGCACACTAACCCTTTGTAATAAAAAAATCAGTCTTTTTAATTTGGTAATACCACTTTCATATCAAAATAATATAAGTTAAATTGGTAAATGGCAAATATATAAGGTGGCATAATTCCCTGCAGTATACCACCATTATCAAATAATCAAATGCAATCTTCTCACCGCGGACCAGATGGAATATTTACCTGTCATTTACAAATCCTGCAAAAACATTAGTGGAAGTTATTGACATAAAACTTACCGTATACACCAAAGACACATCTGTGCGGCCTGTAGGGACTCTTGCACTGCCGTATCTATTGTAGTAAATCAGAATCAAAGGATTAGATATCGGTGCATAAGAATCATGTGTCCCAATTACCTTCAAATACCATGTATTTCTTCAATAACCACTTGTATACTTTTTTCTATATTTGGTTATGACAAATAAAACGAATATGCTAGATTTGCTTATGAAAAATAAAACAAAAAATGCTATATTTCAATATGAAAAATAAAATAAAAAATATACTAATATAAAATAATTTAAGCTTGAAAACTTATTCTTCGTGTTAAAAGTTAACTTATATACCATTTCTCATTATTTCATAGACTGGTCCGAATTAACAGATATTAATGTAACACTAGCTCGTTCAGAAATAAACTATGGTATTGATAGTTGCTTCTTACGTTCATGTAAATATAAATATGATGAAATTTTCTTTAAATTTATAGATTTTTTGTATACTGAAAATAATTCTTCAAAACTATATTTCATATATAGCTGTTATTGGAATAATTTATGTATGCACAATTTGTAACATTGAAAATTTGCTGTTCTTATTGGAAACATTATTTCTTCACATAATACAGAACAGATATTTCTTGTATTAAATAATTGTATATAATCATTTGGTGCAGTTAAAATGATTAAAACATTATAACACATGCCGGACATTAACTAGTCAGATTTAATAAAGCCTACCATTTTTATAATAACTCAAAGGACAGACTGATTTTTATTTTTAAGCCTGTACTATTAGCTTATATGTTAAATTTTATAAATTATATTAAACTTAAAATGTAAGGTGTTAAGTTAAGATTTTAAGTTTGTAGCCCCAGTTTAAGACTTTACTATACATTCAAACATCATTATTTACACTATCAGACTATCAAATTTCCCTTGGTGTTACAACACAAGTATCACAGTAAAATAATATTATATTTTCAGGACATTTGCAGTTAATGTCTGTAGACATAATCAGCCACTCAAATCTTAGAGATTAGAATTACTGACCTCAATATTCCAACCTGAAACAAGTGGGATTAGTAACAAAATTAATGAAACCGGACTCACCTAGTTGCCATCTTCTTGCCCAACCACCTCCTTGTATCTGGCAATCATAAGTTTCTTCACAGTGTCTCGATATGTCAGACCAGGTGTTGGAGTGTAAATGCCTCGCTTTTGCCCCAGACCGGCCAAACTAGGTCTTTGCTCTGCTTCTATAGGGGCTATTCTCCCTTGTTCCTCCTTACCGAGTCCTCTACCCTCCGACCAGCCCATCTTTTGCAACATTTTCCCACCAATTGTATCTACTACTGACGGAGGAGGGTTTGATTGCATATGAGACATAACCTCTGGAGTTTCATATCTCTTTCTAACTGGCAACTCAACTTCACCGAACTTTAACCTCCTCTCGGCCGCCCTGTCTCTGTACCCGTTAATTGGTGGCAACAACTCATTTTTCTTTCTAAACTCTGCCAAGTTTTGTTTATGCAAGTCTGACATTGTCTTATGTTTCGTCAGAACCTCGACGGATGGGAAACGTCGTTTGCATAATAAACATGTTAATTTGCCCCAGTCAATTATACCCTCGTCGTTATCAAAGACCATTGGCTCAGTTTTTTTCAATAAGAAGTCTTCCGTGGACACTGGTGGTGGTGATATCTCCCTCACATGAGAAAGAACAGGGCCCGCTCCGAGTACAGAGAAGCCAATATCTGCTGAGCCCTTACTGGCTCCAGTGTCTAATACCTGTTCCATGACAATATTACTCTTAGCATTTTCTTTCTTTTGGTTCAGTGTTCGAGCCCATCTCTCCATATCTTTCGCTATCTTCTTTGCCACCTTCACTTTGTCCTCCTTATCTTTCTTTTTCTTTTCCTCGGGCTCCTTGGTCTCTATAACTTGGGGCTTCTGCTCTGCTGGCTGTGGAATTTGCTCCTTTGCCTGGTTCTGGGCAGCGGCTATATATGTAGAAGTGCCAGCGTCCCAATACATGTACTGATTTATTTGACTGTTGTAGAAGTATTGAGTGTTCCCGTCATAGTATAACCCTGTAGCTGGATCGTAGTAGTACCCTGATGACTCATCATACAAGAATGTTCGCACATCGGGAGATTTATACACAGTTTTGCCATCTCCAGTGGGCAATGCTACCTTAGGGGTTGGTTGGGCAGTGGCCGGGGTAAAAACAGGTGCCGTTGCAGGAGTCCAGGTTTGCCGGGCATGGACTGCGGATATAGCAGACTGGGCGACCGCTGCTGCAGCATTTACCCTGTCCGCCTCTGACAAAGCTTGCGCTGATACACTGTAATTGGCCATTTGCGAGTAGTAGCTATTAAAGTCTTGCTGGTTCGAAGGCAAGTGCTTCATTATTTTCTGCGGTTCATTGTAGTAAGAAATTAAAACCTCCCGTCCGTCTATCTTCAGGGGGGGCTGCAAGGAGGAGAGCTCAGTGTGGGCAGCGGTGGAGTCTGCAATGGAATTGAAGTTGATGTACGCTAAACACTTTGATGCACCGGTCAAAGTTTCCCGACCAATCGTGATTCCGGCTATCGAGTCTAAAATAGACTTGGAGCACCTCTCCTTGATAGCATCTAGAATGTTTTCCTCCGTACTGAGAGCGTCCAGTCTCCTGAACAGCAAGCGCTTTGTTATCCCCGCATCGGGCACGGGGACCCTTTCTGCGTCGGTGCCGTACACCGTACCCTCCGACCTCTTCCCGTTGCAGCTCCGTCTGTAGCAGATCTGTCTTCGCTTGAAGTTGTACGACCCGCACTTGCAGAACCAGTCGCCCGGCGTCGCGTTCGCCTGGTCGTCGGCCCTCTCTCTGTCGTACTTGGAGTCGTCGCGCTCGCGGCTGGTGGAGCGGCTCGCGGACTGCAGCACGCGATCCTCCCCGCTGATGCTGGGCGGGGACGGCGGGGTCGGGAGCTCCTTGTCGTCGTATCGCCGCGGCGTCGAGCGTCGGCGTTCGCGGTTCCGCTCGCGGTCTCTGTCGTAGCGTTCCCGTCGGCGGTCCACATCGCGGTCGTACCGGTCGCGGTCGCGGCGCTCGCGGTCGTCGCGTTCGTAGCGGTCGTGGCGATCCCGGCGCTCTCGGTATCGCTCCCGCGGGGGCGAGCGGGTCCGGTCCTTGCTAGAGCTCCGCCGCTGCTCCCACACCGGCGAGCGGCCCCGCCCGTGCTCCCACCTCGTCCTCTCGCGCCACGACATCGCCTACACGCCTGTGAACATCGTCCCGTATACAACCACAATCCTACGACGCCATTGCTGCCTCCGAAGCCCCCACGATCAAGTCGATCGTTTACCTGCGAGTGACCTCGGCTAACTCTCCGTAATATAAGTACTTTGAAATTTTGACGAGAAAACGATTGTGTTATTTCATTGAAATTATACTTTATCTATAATCGTTCAGACTTTAGACAATGCAGTATAGAATACGAAGATAAATATCATAGACAAGTCGCCATTACATTTTAATTTTCTTTTGTTGCTGTTAAAAAAATATTTAACTTTGGATTCCGTTTTTTCCTTACAAGATATCCAAATGTGATTTTTTAAATATAAAAAAATACCTAATTTTGTTGGTGTTTCTTACATTTCTAGTAAGAACTAAAAATGTAAATGTATTAAATATTTATAGAATGTATCTGTCAGAATACGCCTAAAGTAAATACAAGTTTTCCAAAAAATAAAATTTGTTAATTTTAAAATGATTAAATATTACCCAGTTATGCATTTTAGTAGTTTTTAAATAAATAGGTGAACTAAAGTTATGATGAATAATGTAATATAGGGAATAATTATTTTCATAGGGTATTCTTCTTCAATAAAACTCCATAATTATGTAAAATATACAAGTTTTATTTCTACAATTGAAAGGCATATGAAGGCATCTATTTTATCCTTACGTACTTGACAAACTATATTAGTGTTTTAATAACATGTAAACACATGTCATGTTTGGCTATAAAGAAATCTGAGCAATATTTCTAGTAAAACAGCAGTACTCATACTGCACTCTAATGTCTAGTTTTACAAGAACAACGAAATATGCCATGTTTATTTCATGTTCAATTATGTATCATGTTAATACACGCAAAATGATAAGAATTTGGAAGGTTGAAATTTCAACTGTATATAAAAGTTAAGGGCGTACTCGGTGTATTGTTTAAAGAAAATAAAACAATTATAAACAATGTATATATTCTACATAAGACTACAGTTTTATTTAAGATTTTACAACTATCATATTATATTACTCACTAGCGAACAGCCATAAAACAGGTATGCCATTGGTTTTTAAGATATAGCTAAAATTTTTCTTCTTAATATACATTATAAGCTAAATAAAATTTATTGAAACGGCAGTACAATACTTTAGTATTTATATAACGCCCTTGTCAACAGCATTACTATAATATTATTATAATTACACATGCTAACAATTCCTAATATAATATTTATTTTAAGTACCCAGAGAACCCTAAAATACTACTCAACTCTAATTTAAAACGTAAAAAGTGTGTTGCAAAGTAAAAATGTGTTACTTGTTGGCTATCTGTAGTCTAACAATACTTCAAATAACTTTTATCTAAAAAATTTTTTTGCCTATTCGCATAGGGCAACATTAAAATAGAAATTACCAATTGTCTATGGTTTCAATAATTTTGCATGAATTACAAACTTATTTCATTTTATTAAAAAAATCCAAGACTTTATTTAAAATTCAATGCAATAATATTACAATATATCCACAGGTACAATTATTTAAAGGCTAATTTAGTCAATATAAAGGTGGCGACACATTCTACTTAAATATAATAAAATTGTCATATAGTAAAATGTACGTTGAACAATAAATTTTAAAACTCTTAATTGAATAAAAAAACGTAGAATTCAGAATCTAAATCTATTTTGCGAGTAACTTGATACATAAATACTATTTAATTCCTCTTTTACCATGTTATCAATATTTTACTGCAATATTTTGCATACCCTGAGGCGAAAGGGGCATGTTTCGTCATTTTAATATTACAACAAGTAGTAACTCCGCATTATAAAGCGAATCTTATATCTATATAACTACATCACTAGCGTAACTCCTCAAATTAACTTGAAACTCCATAGCTTTGTTATGAATATTCACTAGATTTTACACTGACATCGGTTATGAAACCTTATCATAGTCCATAGTTTTACCCCAATGAGAGCGATTTAATAGAAAATCCGTGTACCTTGCGTTACATTACCGTACAATTTAGATATTGTCCTAGAATTTAAACATTTTATTGGATGTTCCGGTACAACTTAATCACTATTTGAATCTGTCTAAATTGGAACTAAATTTCAGATAAACCAAGACGTTTACATTAGTGCATTTCAAAACGTAACTAACTCAGATTCTTATTATGTTTTTCAGAAACAAACAGTGACTTTATTACTAATGTTATAAATGTCGAAAGATGTGGCGTTCTTTGGAGTTGGAGGCCAAGATCCGTTTTGGGTCATCGAGCCAAGGAAAGTAAGTTATAAATGAAAATAATTATGATTATAGACATATAAACCTTGGCAATTTTACTTTACGATTGATGACGAAACAAAAACTAATGAGATCTGGATTGAATACGTCATAAAGAGATCAACCACAGAACACAGAATATCTAGCAGTCAGAACAATGCTCTAAATTCCACGGTAATGTTCAACAAGTGATTTAGGACTCCTCTAAATCCGACCCCCATTGGCTACAACCCTAGTCTCGCCTCTCGGACATCAAATGATCCCGCAGTGTGGTTATCTCCCTGTCGATGTTCTCCCGCGCTGCGGACTCGAAACACTCAAACTCCGCTGTATTATACAGTTTTGGAATTTGGGTGAACTGGTTCAGGATCTGGAATTTCGATTAGATAAGTTCATCATTTTTGTAGTGGTAGAGTTTATCTAGGCACAATACCACACTTATTTCTGCTTTAAACAGATCTATGTGATTCAGTTTGAAAAAAAATGTTATTGCTCGAAATGTTACAAAAATCTTAAACTTCTAGGGTTCACAACGTTAACATATAAAATAATTTATATAATTATGCACTTACAAAGTTTGAATTTAGTGAACACCTATTAAAAGATTAAATTTGTGTTATGGGTACCAGTCCTTTCGAAATGGTTTTGGTGCCCTCATACCCAGGATAATTAAGTCGAACAACTGAGACGTCAAGAGTAGTAACAATCTGTATCTAGGGTGCTCATAGAATAGTCATCCTTTTTGATGAGTTACAGTTAAGGGCTGCAGTAGTCACTTAACATGTGGTAAACTGCTACAGTTTGCTACCCTCATCACTAAAAATACACAAAATATATGCTTGTAAACAAGTCAACAATTGGATGCAACATCGTGTTGGCAATTTATTGAATTGCAAATCCAATTGTCATCCGACTCAGTCCCCTAGACGTGCGAATGACAAAATGGGGTCACTGAAATTGATTACAATACATTTTCTTCAAAACATCTCTGGAGTTTACGAGTTGAAGTAGATACTATTGTATTTCTTAAAACTGGTCTTAGATCTTAGTGTCTCATGTAAGTTAATATTACTTACTATGTTATTGTTATTTTATTTTTATTAAATACTAGCTGTCCTCACAGACGTCCTGTCCGAAAAGCTTTAAGCTATATGCCGACAGCAACGTCACCTACCAGGTCTAATTGTCGTACCAGCTCAGAAACCTTTGGCTCATGCACAAAAACTTTGCTAAAGATCCTCACTTATCTATTGCATAGTTTACGATTCTATAAAGACTCACAGACAGACAAATATTCATTTTTATTTATAAGAAGATCAGTGCTAATAGTATTGTTGTATGTAGATAAGTAATTTTTCGACTATTTGTTTATTTATTTTCAATTCTCGTTTGTCTTTAATGGGTTGTCTATGGGCCACGGGTCATCTCAGATAGATAAGGCTAGTTCATAGTCCACCATGCTGGCCAAATACACATTGGTGAACTTTACTCACCTTGCAGAATATGTACTCTTAGAGGTGCAAGTTTCCTCATGATGATTTTCTTCACCATTTCACCAAGTGATTTTTTATTGCTATAGTAGTGGCTATAGTAGTGACCCGGTAGGTGGCGCTACTGTCGGCATATTGTTTAAACCTTTTCCGGGCAGGTCGACGTCTGCGGGGACAGGTAGTAGCGAAATAAAGACCATCAGGCTGTTTGCTGCCAACCATACGAGTCAGTTTTACTTCTATAGCGCGCCCATTGGAAATAAAACTGACCCATATCATCGCAACGAACCAAGTTGGTATCATAACGTTATCTTTCGTTCCAGTCGCTCGGTATTATGGAAGAAAATTCCATGGTCCGGGAACTCATCACAAAGATCCTCGATGAGGGTGTACCAGCAGAAACAAGTACAAGGTATCTTTTTCTTATTTTTTCTACCTTTTTATCTTTATTTCCTTTCTTTGACGTCAAGATTGAATAAGGAAAGCATGTAACATTTAAGGTTGGGTCGTTGCTTATTATGAGGTGTGATTACAACTAAATGTAATACTATATATACGGTATATCATTTTATTAAAAGTAATCATTTTACCTTTATTACTAAAACGTCATTTTATTTTAATGTATGTCGATAGGATAATTAAATTCACTTACAATCAGGACTCTTATCTAACGCTTATTGTAATTTGTTTAATATGTGATCATTGCTCAAACATGCAATTTTCAAGACAAAATCAACCACCATTATATGTTCCTTTAGTGGTTATACTATGAAAAATGTTAGGCCTTCAGTTTACCTTCTCCATTCCCAGCTCAACATCACCATCTGAAAACGATACGAAGATAGTGCCGGCAAACAACAACGTGACTCAGTACGTCAAAAATGAAGCGAACACATATCCAACATCCGTGGCATACAGTGCTTACCAAGACAACATGTATCAGTTTGGTCAGCAGAGCACCGAACAGAACGCCTACAACTTCAACGTGCCGAACGGATTCAACGCCAACGGCTTCGTCAACTACCAAGACCCTGACGCTTCGTTGCTCGCTCTGGACCCAGTGGCAGAAGTCGGCACAGAAGCGGTCACGCCCGAGCACTTGAACCTTCTAAGACTCGCCGCTCAGGAGATCGGCGGCGCGCAGTTCGCGAGCCCGAACAAATTCGACGACAAATACAACTACAACTTCTACGAGCCGAGCCAAAGGAACTCGATGCCGGAGGCGAACATGTTCGCGAACAATTTCAACCGCCCGAACAGCCTCAACCTCGACATGAATTTCAACGGCAACTTCGAGAATCCCTACAACGGCCAGAGGTTCCCGCAGAAGTTCGAGGGTTACATGAAGGATCAGAGTCAGGAGTCCCCCGAGCTGACCACCTACATGAACCAGATGAGCATTTCGGACCGAGCGAGAGAGGACCCCGGGTACCAGGGCAACGAGTACAAAATGGCGCTTGACATGAACGGGCACTACGACGAGTACAAGTTGCAGGAGGAGAGGAAGCTAGCGTTGTACAACAGGAACTACCTTCTCCAGAACAAGAGCTTCAACGGCGATGCCAACTTCTACTTGAACGATATGATCTCGCAGATGGGGGAGCGGAGTCCGATGAATCAGAACTACGATTTCGCGAACCAACCTGTCCAGCCGATGAACTTCAAGCCGAACGGCTTCCATCCTCAGAACGATTTCATGCAGCGACGTGACATGAAGATGGTGCGAGACGGCTATCAGAATGGGAATGTCCCTGAGCAGCGGATTAGTTACGACAACGCCTTGAGGGAGAACCAGGTGGCGTTGATGCGGCAGAACCAGGAAGTGGCGAGGCAGATGGGGTTGATCATGAGGAACGGTCCACCTCAAGGAAACCAGTTGAACGTCGATGTGAATGTGAACTTCTTGCACGAGAACAATCCGTACAATATTGGTGAGTTTAGTTTATTCATTTACTTGAGAGATGATTTACTTATCACTGACTGACATCTAAATTTGTTCGTGTAGTATGTATCAAACCTAAAACATAATTTATTGGATCGAATTGTAAATCTAAATCATTCTAGAATTCTCTTGAATACACAAAAAATTTCATCAAATCTGAACAACAGCTTAGGAGTTCACACACAGACACGTAAGAATTATGCATATAACATATATATCTATACTAATATATAAAGCTGAAGAGTTTGTTTGTTTGAACGCGCTTATCTCAGTAACAGGTGGTCCGATTTGAAAAAAATC
>DWJH01000154.1:0-13415 GCA_018248735.1 Tagiades litigiosa | reverse complement strand
GAGGTGGGTTACAGTTGTCATGGGCTGCAGTTATCACTTAACATCAGGTGAACTGCACGCTCGTTTGCTACTCTTTATTAAATAAAAAAAAAGACTGTATCACCACTATTATGTAATTTAAAACAGTTTTGCGAATTTCCTCCATAAGTGTTTTTAGGCCTCGTCGCTTTCTTCTTATCGACAGATGTCTCGTCAATTATCCGATATGCCCTCGATTATCAAGATGATAGACTATTTTCGCGAAGATTCTAAAAGAGTTAACCCTTAATTTGGCAAAGTACAAAATGCAAAAGTAAAAACCATTTTTTTTGTTGCCATTGTAATTGATACACATAAAACTATTATTTAAACTGTTTTTTAAACTGAATATTTTTTCAAATTTCATGTATTCCAGGGTATACATTGTCAAATTAAGGGTTAAGTATATTCGGAAAACATCATCTAAAACCCATTTGGGTTGGCCACTGACTTCCAGGAATTATGCAGCGTGGTGAAAAAAGCTCTTGTATGAATTCTGAAGATTTGAATTCAAGGGCAATGCAGCGAGTAAACATTCTTGTTTACTTTCATTGACGTCAATCTTCTGGCTGCGACGAGCTCGTTTGGCTTCTAGATTCTCCGCGGTGTATCGTTCAGGTGTAAATATTTTAACGAGCTGGACGTTCGTCAACCGGTAAAATAACGCTGCATAGTTGTCATGGTAGCTTGTGCTAGGGCAATAACATTGTTGTTGACCCTTTGATTATTATCGGACGATAATTAGAAGATGCCCCGCCTACGTCGCACCGCCCACAGTCTAGCGGTCATCGGTCAAGTGCCTCTATTTATTGCTGACCAATTTAATTTATTTGTGTGTTTATCTAGACAAATATCATTAAGTGGGAGCCACATTAATCGTGATCTACGGATGACTGCTATTCTCGTACTATCAAACGGTTGATGGATTTACAACAATATTAAACATTTCGATTCAATAAAAGCAGTGAAAATTTTGATAGATTGCTAGTATTAGAGAAAATGGCACAAGAAACTTGGTTAATGTTAGTCTAAATGTAAACACAATTTACGAATTTAATATCAATGTTTATTTTATTTGACTTTCAAATGAATTTCAGATAATATAAGCGATGATATCTACGAAGATATTCGCCAAGATTGACACGCACATCTAGGCTACCGTGTTAGACCATATAATGTTTTAATGGATGTCGAAGAAACGTAAACTAAGGAAGAATTTTCGTAATTCACAATACACGAAGTGAGGAGGCATCGTGAGCCACAGGAATGTAGGTTAAAACGGCTATAAACTGTTATCGCATAACGTACCTATCCACCGTCAGTAGGTACGTAGGTACTTCCATTGTAAAATTTACATCACGGTTAATGAGTTTTATTCGGCCCTATTTTTACTTGGCTTCGGCGGCGCCACGGGTTGATTTACGTCTTTAAGGTGATGATCTCTACGATCTAGAGGTCGGTTTCTTAAGCACTAGGCTATCACCGCTGTCAATATATTGTATGTTATTTAGTGAGTATAAATGACCTTATACTTCAGAAACAGCAATGCTGCTACAGATCTCGCATTCGCATGCCGCATTTGGACTGCAAAGAACGCTAAGACTTGTTAAAATCGCAGGAGTTTGTTAGTCTAGAGTAGGTACTGCATTCTTGCCATACCCCAGTACTTAACCATTAGACTATTAGGGTAAATAGATACGCTCGTCCTGTAATTAACAATTAGTTGCATAGTGGTACTCATAAATTTAATCAAAAATGGTAATATAATTATTAATAATTACCTCTACGCCAATCTAATTCAATAAAGGTAAGTGATCCATTTATGATAAATTTATTAGAACTTTATGTATTTCTTTTAATTAAATGATCTTTTTAAGGCAGCTGGTATAAATTGTTAACGTTGCGGTAAATTAAGTATAAATATTTATGATTTAAAATGTAATCATTATAAACAAGAAGGTATTCTGTACACAACTATACAGATAATTTATATACTAATCGGACATACCAAATTTCGAAATCCTAATTAAATTTTCTAATAGGTAAGATTTTCATTTTAATATGGTGCTTCTAAACGCTACAGCTTTTGCACCGCTCACAATAAAACTCGACTTGGTGTGTCGTGTCGGCTTATTGAACAAAGTGATGTAAATAAAAGTGCGCATCTGTTAGTCATGCAAACGCCACTTTGTTTCAAGAAGAGGTTTATACAAATTTCACTTATGATGCTTTGTTTAGAGCCGGCGCGCTAATCAAGTGGTCATGAAATGTCGACAGTGATGAATGTGTTTCGATTTGCGCGCCTCTCGGTACTTCCATTCGAGTATAATGTTTCTTTGATAGGTATATTTAATATTTTGTGTATGCAAAAATTATTATACTTTAAAATGTAAAGTTAGGTCTACAAATTTTTACGACAAAATAAGTCATCGCAAAAGTCAGTTGTACAAATTAAAGCTCATATTTTTTTACTTGTTCCATGATATTCCATGAAATATTTTCTGTGTTTTTATTATTGACGAAAGCTTTCTAGGGGCTTAAGTTTCTTGAATGATGACTGTTAGGATATCCTATGGTTATTATTATATTACGGTAGGTATGTTATATTATGATTACTAGACAAATGAAAAGTATTTACTTTTAATTTAATTCCACCTTTATTTTTAAAGAAGCTTGGATACAACAACGATGGTATCGAAAAAACTGTTTTAAAAATTTATCGACAACACCAGTTGACATACACAGGAGAATAACGTTTTGTTTATATATTGTTTATACATTTTGTGTTTGATTGCATAGATAATAAATACATTAAATGTAGTACTTCAGAACGGGTCCAATGTCGTTTAGTCATATTACATTGCGTCAAATAGAATGCGATACGGGACGAATACGAAATAAATACGATAGAGGTGTAGATCCTCTGTTTTCTAACGAGAAATGTAAACAAAGGTATAAAATTACTGCTTAAGTGTCGATGGAAGCTTCAGGGATAAGTAGCGTTAGGACTGTCTCACACCGTAAAATCGATGGTCGTATATGTATTTAGTTACAAATAGTTTCTTAAAGTGTTTGGATTCTTGCACTTACGGTACTTGTATGACCATGTACCTACAAGATATTTAAAAAAAAATTGAGTAAAATATATGAGAAGTAAAAAAAGAAAAACGGATTAAATTTAAAAAATCTGTTTTCAATATTGCATAACTATGCGTCACTTACAAAGTTTTTTAATACTTTCCACTTGATGATAAATGGGTCTGAAAAGTACGAAAATAATGTTCAAAAGAATTGTGTAATATAAAATATCTAAATTTGAAATGACTAGATTTATTTTAATATTGGACGCTATATCACGACCAACCACAGTCCACAAGTACCTATTGTAGGTATATACTGAAGTCGTGAGCAATAAATGAAAAAGGCAATCTTTACAACGATAGTAAGCTTAGTATTTTAATTGAAGACTCAATGTAATGCGCATTAGCAACACGTTGCGTGAAACAATATCAGATAAGTGTAACACATTAAGGACCTATGCACATTGATGGCACTGCATCGCAAGAGTTTTTTATATGACAAACGAATATAACTTAAAAGTATCGCTTTAAAAGAATTGAAACGATATATTCATACGAAGTTAATCTTGTGTCTTTCATAAAGTATGAGAAAATTGGTAATTTTGCAATTGCAGTATTCATATAGACCCTAAATTAAGGAGTGTGCAGTTAACACAAAGTAAAAGTCAAACATTCAGAATAGTATAAACTGCGAAAGAATGAGACGAATGCAGTATCAGGAGTATTCATTATAGAACATGTTATTTTTGTATTGGTAGGAAGCTAAAAGCTGTTGCATTTTATATAGAAACCTGATTTGACTTTTAACAAATAGCATAAACGATATTTCATTTCGTTCTTTCGACTAAGTCTACATACACACATAATTAATACAACACTTATCAACTTTTTAAGTATTTTTGTAAGTTGAATAAATCGCCTAGCGTTCAATCGGTGCAGGCTATAGGGTGGAGCGCAAACCTTAGAGCCCGCAGCGCGCGACGTGCGGACGTGTGCCGGCGCGGACGCCGGCGGCGGTGGCCGGCTATATTTTTATTTGCCGATATCGGTGATCGGCGCCTGCTCCATTAGTCATGTGACAGTATCCACACGAGATCGGCCCTCGGCCCTTTTAATTCCATCGGTGCCCACGACCGAACCCGCGCTCCTATGCAAATTTACACGCGTACCGAACAACTGATGAATGATGTACTGACGCCCTGAAAATAAATATCGCCGCGCCGCACGTGAATATTCAACGATGAAATAGATTATTCTGAATCGTTGTAGGGCACTCGTACCGGTAATAGAGTTGCAAAATTAATTATGTGGCTTCGTCGCGAGGCTTTTGTTGCAACGAAAACATGCACGTAGTAGACTCAACGCAATTTCCAACATTGATAAATGTTTCTTCGATCCTTTGTAGCGATTAAATGTGAAGCGTGAAAAATGATAATTTTATGGTTATAATAAATATGTATTCGCTTGTAAATTATTTTTATTACGTGTTGTATATAGAAACCTTAACCCTTAACGATCTTCGCATCACTCTCAAAATTTCCGATTCTGAAGGTACCGATATAGTCATATAGACATTAAAGGGTAATTAGGAAATTCAGCCTATAGGTATCGGTGGTAAATTAAATCGATCGGTATTAAATGAGATTTGTAATTTTCTTTGAAGTTCCGTTGGCAGTTAAGATAGGACATAAGATGTCACTCGATGTCATTAATTAATGACCACACATTCAACGTGATCAAGATTACGCAGGTTCTATAAACAAATGGCAAGGCAAGGACGGCTTGATTAAGAAGCCTCCGGTAATGGATCGGTTTGTAAGCTAGGACACGTAGTGAAGTATAATGATTTGGCATTGACTTGGCAACACAGAGATTCGCGCGTAGGGCGTAAGGATTGACGCATGTGTGTATTTGTGAAAAAGTGATTGTTATGTAATATTTTTGTATAAGATTACGCAGTGCTGCACAGGAATAGTGTGCGCGGCGGGCGAGCGAGGGTCATTGCGCCCGCTCTGACTCACCACTCGCGACATACGTACACTCTATCACATTATTACTTTCTTATAAGGTTGTCGCGTTTAAATAATGCATGTAATGTAACTGGTCGCAATTTGTGCTCTCGCGGGGGCGTGCTCGACTGAACCGTGGGGTCCGAACACGCAACGGTTCATACGTTACGTGCCGTGTGCGTATCTGTATGCATTCTATCGCCGTCATCTCCGCTGCTGTTTACGATTATGTGCAGTATTATCGCTACCAGCTACAGGGGCTTTGATGAGCGCTTTACACTTTATCTCCTCGCCGCTCGTAGGCGTGATCCGTGAGACGAGAGCGAATGCGCGTTTACAAACGCGTAAAATACTAAGTATACCTGGAATAGGACGCACAAAAGTATGTCGCCGCGTAAAAAAACTGATGACCATTTATGCCGCACGCCGCAGAAACAAGAACATGAGGTGAAATAGCTATCGTGCTTACATTTTGTTATCCCGGAATGTAAATACTAGTTACATTAGTGTTTTTTCCTCGTAATTTGAAATATTTCTTTTTTCTGTTTAGTAAATATACGTCTAGACGTTCTTGTATAAAATTTGCGAGATACAGTCACGGTGTGGGAGTAATAAAAATGTATTAAATATAGACACCAATAACTTTGTATCTGATCTTAGTCGATCACATAAAAAATAATTGTTATTAAAGCAATACCGCTTTTATGGAAAGTTCATCGAGTAATCGCACTGATCGCTTAAAACCGTGCAGAGGTTGATTAAATTCTGGTTCGCACCTACCTACAAAGGAAATTGTTTAATAAGGGTCGACGAGGAAAAAAAGGGCGTGAAGATACGCGGCACATCGCTGCTCATATCGATCCCATCTTAAACGGGCGGCTCCATCGCATACCAAATCAGGGAGTCCGTCGCCTTACCGCGCCAGCAAAACAAAACTAATGAATCGTAATTTTAACGCTTTATTTTAATTCGAAACCGAATTAATGTGTCCTTATTTTTTTCTCGCGACGTGATTTACGTGTAAGAGTAGTACGGGAGTGCGATATTTCAAATTTTATTTCACACAGATGCCGCCTTTAGTCATCGGTTCGCAGCCAAGTGGGAAAACGTTACTGGTATACATGTAGCGAGTCGACGAGACAAAATGAAATGTTTCGAGCCGACACAAGCCCGGCATTAAAGATATTATCGTGTTATCGATCAGCGTCCTTAAAGCGACTCGCAATTAGTGGTTTCTTTAAGCGATGCAAGTGCGGACCTCCCGCGCGGACCGCGTCGCCTGGCGCCGCCTACTTGTCTTTATGAAATTATCACTAAATTGAGAGATAAAGCCTCCTTTTGACGTGATAATGGCTCCCCCGAGCGACTCGCCTTTCCTATTTAGGTGCGCGAATTGAGACAGAAGTGATAGTGGCCCGACAGAAATTACTACGCCTAAGTACGTTTTACCGTTTAGTTATTTAGTTGCTCAACGTTGGCCGTATCGATAAATATTTCACAGTCCACACTTCGCACCTCGTCGCGATGAAAGAGCAAAAAACGAGCAAGCAGCGTTATTAATGTAGGCGATTACAATAGTAATGAAGTGTTCAGTGCGGTATTAATCAACGATACACATTAATTCGATAATGCGATGTACTTAATAGGAGGCGAGAGAGCGGCGCCGAGGGCGGCATCGTCAGTTTCGTTCAGCAAAGGGCGCTCGGCTTTCCTTAAAAGGCGCTGTCACTTACGAGAGACCTTTCATAACACTTAATAAGATGCAGTACGAGTGTAAAATTTCGTGATGGATCCGTGAGAGTAGTCACGAGGCGCCCGAGGGCCGTGGGACAGGGCGACTTTGTTTTATTTTCATTGCCTTATGTTGTGCCGGCAGCTAATTACACGGCGGGTTGCTTTTTAACGAGCGCTCATTCTGTTTAACGGCACGGGCACGCGTACTCGCGTAACTCGCAAACCACGCTCTAGTCTCTTATGATTCGTGCATACAGCGGACGGGACGTGGACGGTGTGCGTTCCGAGCGGTTTCATACATAACGGGCTCGTCCAGTCGGCCGTCCCGATCTGCATACTGTGTGTAGTTAACATTATGTCGTCGACTGACACTATTTGCCTGTGGACTATGCAAAATTGAGATTATATGGGCACATCAAACGAGTGTCTGCCGCTCAAAGATTATTTAAATTCTTGGCGGACCATTCAAATTATTTGATAGACAGAATAATTAGCAAAATGACAACCCATAGGCAGATTGATACAACGACGGCTGCGCAAATTAGCGATTAGTTTCCGTCGTAATATTCCTTTATAGTGTATGTTAGATATTCTGAGAACGTCAGTCATTTTTAATTTTAAACTTTTAGAATTAAATAATATGATTTTTAAATATAGTATCATCCAACTTAGTAACTAACATACGTGTAGCTAATTTTTATTTGTCGCCGGATGTACAATTTTTATGTATTAATTTGTAAGTTATATACCGATAAATATAAAAAATAAAGCGACGGAAGACATAAAAATCAGAGCAGAAACACAATTTTCAAATCAATGATCTACTCGAGGAAAAGTTTACGACTTTCACATTCTAATTAATCATACCTCATAATAGCGAGTTGGGGAGAGAGAAATGATGAAAATATTAATATTTATTTTGTGACATTTCAAATTTCTTAATACGTATTCTTGATGTGTGTTGGGAAATAAATTAAGTGGCGCATTTTACGCGAGTGCCCCGACATTTTACGAGGTATTTGGTATTAGAACGGAATGTGTCGATGATTGTAGAGTCGGCATAATTTGGCCAGTCATAAATCGATAGTTAACACGAGCACTGCGAAAGTACTCTTACAACCAGTGTATTTGTTTTATGTGGCCAACGGAGCATAAGTCAAGTATCCACTGACACAATTCGATGTAGGGCTAATAGCGCCACGGGCTGCGCCTCGATTTGTGTGAATTGTAACAGTTACAATTTATTTATTGTAAGACCAGGGTTGTTAAGATACTTCTCATTGGTTCGTGCAGCTAAGTTATTGGTTTATTATATTATGTCACGTGTAAGAATTACGCAGGTACGAATCATGCCGACTTAATGTTATGAAATATTTGCTCGGTAAAATGTAAAAGTTAAAAGTAATACTTCTAGCTGAATAATAATTAAACGAATTAATTATTATATTAATATCTTAGCTTCAATGTAATTTAAAAAAAAGCATACATACAATCGAATTAAGAACCTCTTTGTTTTTGGAAGTCGGTTAAAAATATTAAGTTGTTTCATAGTTATCTTCTCAACAAAGTTCATAGTTAGATGTCCGGTATTTGACGAGATGTCGATCGAATTTGTGAATTTCGGAATTAAACTATACTTTAACATACATGTAGGTACATAATTTAGTAAGTATACTTATGTACTTAAAATATGTAGGTGAAACCAGCTATTTATTTTGCTAAGGTCGTGCTTAGTGATATTAGCGCATTGCAAAAACACAATACGTTCGTGATTTAGCATTTACATATACAGCTCGTGCTAGTCACTGATAAGTATATTATTATTATCTAATTCACACTGACGTCGACTGTTGATATAATCTGTGACATTACAGTTAAAGAGCGCCATTCTGAGGTGGCGTGAAATGCGAAGGCGTGATAACGTCTAATATGACACTATCTTAACTACATACGATCCACGATTTTATAATGTTTTTGATCCACTGAGGATGATAAATCTGCTAAGCAATCTGCGGAATGCGATACGAATTGTAATTCATCTTGATAGACGTAAAGCAGTAGGTGTATGAAGCATACATGCAGCGAAGAAAATCATAATCCGGTATGGATTTTCTAAACACAGAAATTGAATGTGTTTGCATCGTTAGAAACAACGTGTAAAGCTATGAAGAAGCCGACGAACCGGGGAGATATGTAGTCATTTTATCTATAAGGCGCTGGTATTAAAATTTCCGCGTCGTACCATACACTTTGCATTTAACATCCTAGCAGGTAGCGGTATAAAAATATTCATAAAAGTGGCCAGAGATCGGGTGACGGTTGCTTGACGGCCGCATCGCTGCCGTACGATATCGATCTGACTTGAACCGCAGCCTTCCAAATAGGGAGCTACTCTTCCCAAATAGGCATCGGACGGTTGGCTGTTGCACGAACGTTGCGCGATCTCAGCTATCGAGCACAACACCCACCATTTTCCATTGTCTACACGTTTTTGCTCGCTGAAACCTATATTGCATCTTCATCGAGGACGTCAACTTTAGACGCTTGATGGTGTCAGTGCACCGGGCGCAGCTCAAACCAGCCCCGACGCGTTTTCTAGGATATTATTATCGCAATGATTAATTTCGTCTCTGTGAAACGTTTTAATAAAGAGCTCTTACTTATCGTGGCTCGTCTCGCCTCGCCGTTTGAGGCAGAGGTTTTACTTTAAACGCTGTTTTTCTTTTTAATAGTGCAATAGATTACACACATATCTCATGCATTTCTCTGCTGGAGTAGTAAAAATAAATGCAGATACGATACTGAATACCAAGTCGTGTCGAGTATGTGTTCCTCTCTTTTCTTAATTCTAATAAAATTACAAATAAAATATAATTTTACGTTTTTTTGCGCTTACGTACATGTTAGGATTTCTTTAATAATATCAAATGGATAGTTCTATCTGATAACGTATTGATATAATCTATGCTTTAAATAATGTAGGGTTTGTAAGGTAAATAATATGTGGCATTGAGTAATAGCAACTAAGTATAATCACTTAGTGACCTCCAGTAACCCTCTTTGATGGCGTCAATTGCGATAATACGAGGAGAGGGGTGTATAGGCGTAGTGGTATGTTAAATGAAGTTATTGAAATAGCTTTCAATTTTCCGATAACATTAGAAAGGTCAACTTTATGGTTAGTAGCTAGCGAGATTGTCTGTTGATCTACGGGTTCCAGGTTCGATACCAGGCAAGTTATTTTATGTGGCAGATGGATTATTACTTCGGAGTTTACTGTTTGTTGGTATTTTGACAGACACATATGGAATGTAAGTGTTTTATTTTTGATAAACTTAAATTTACTTAAATAATAACCAGTAAAAGTGATCCAAAGTATGACAGAAAAACAAAAACGAAAGAAATAGAAACATCCAGAAAAATAAATCTACGCTCTTGATTACAGTGTTCATTCGGGTATCAGAAAATACAATTAATTAACTTAATTAAAAACATACAATACATCGATGTTTGCAGTTCTTTGTGCAGCCCTGAGCGTCTGTTAGACTCGCACGCTGGCAACACTAGCTAATATTTTCAACTATTCAATAGGTAGTAACTTTATCTTTATTCCGGACATGTTTATGCTGACGTTTCTGTTAGCTAGTTAGCACGGTAACAGAAACTTTATTGTGATATGCAGCCACAACTGGACGCCACCGTTGCCTCGAGAGACCGTCGAAGGAATGTAGCCTTGGCGCTCAATCATAATATTCAATGGAAGAAATACGTAGCCACCAAACCAATAACCGTAGAGTTACTTACACGTTATTAATCCCAATTGGTAGTCAATTGGTACTAAATCTTTGGGTAATCGTTTATTATGAGTACATGCTCCGATTGAATCGCGTTGTTAACACAATCATCAATAAGTCCATGTACAAAGAAGTACATGTATAATAAGTACCTTAATTTTTTTTCTAATGAAATCAAATAAACAGTTAAACTTAAATAGTAACCATTGCCTATGGATACAGCAACACCAATGCCCTATGGGCTTTGTAGAAGAGCTCGGTTTGTGAATACCCCAAGAGAAAGCTAAGCCTATTGTTTAACTACATTGTACAAGAAAATTTCTCGGAAGATTGACATTTTGTAAATTAACTTCAGTTTGGAAACACCTTTGTCATGGTCGATGAGTCAAGGCAAATGTTGTTGTTCAAAAATATACGACTATCGTTGTCAACAGACGCAAAGCAGGTCTTGATTTGATTAAAGTAAATGTCGATAACAATAAAATATCACGTGCTAAAACAGTGAAGATAATCGTGAGAAACCGGTTCGTCTAAGAGCTCATAATGTTCTAGAAGATATGTGAAAACCAATAATCCACATTTGGCCAGCGTGTTGGACTATGGCCTAACCCTCTGAGCCTGACAGGAAACCCGTGCCCAGCATTGGGCTATTGATAGGTTGTGATGATGATGAAATGCCGATGTTATAGATCTCGGGAGTATTGCTGATGGATTGAGAGTGTGTCGGTCGTAGGCAAGGCAGACGCGCTGGATCGTCCACCAATCGCTAGTACCGTCGCCATTTGAATACAATGCGCGATAGCTCAGGGCCGCCCGTGCATGCATGCATAATCCAACGCGATTATTGCAAATCTGACACATTCCCCATATCCATCCAGGAATTTTTGCTTCATTAAAACGCGTTTTGTTCTTCTGTTGACAATGAGTGATGAAAGCAACTACAGCTTTCTTTATATTATTGGTAAAACATAATTTTATTGAACACTTTTTCTGGTAGAGTTAAGTGACAATTGCAACTCACCTTATATTATAGTGCTAATGTAATATGTAAGATTTTTAAGAGCTTCATTTCTACAGCTACGATCTATAGCATAAATCGGTATAGTAGACTCGGCTACAAAATAAAGGCTGTTTCAGGATATGGCTATTTATAAAGTGCTTAGTTAATGGATGTATCGATATGCTCAATGAACTCTGTTCTTGTGTGTCCTGCAAGTACTTAGCGCTCAGTGAACTGAAAAGGCTGTCACGCCACGTTCGCTCTCCGATAAGTTAAATGCACTTGCCATGAGAATCTAAGCACACTGAAATATTTGCGTCAGGTTATGTGACATTGATTATTGAAAATGCTGATGATATTTTTATAAGTAAAAACAAAGTACTATTCGGTATCTCTTATCAAATCCATAGATTCTGAAGTTTTGGTAAACTCTGTTTAATGTAAAGCTACGTTGGTGACGGTATTACTGACAGTATACGAGTACAATAATTCTTTAAGATGATCTGAGGATCATAAATGTCGGAGTTTATAAATATACATATTTAAGTGAAAACATTTTATTATTTAAAGAACACGGGAGAGGTTCTCGGAAATCTAATTAAAAACATGATTCCAAAAAATGTTACCGTTTGCAAATACATTTTTGTTAATAAACAATTTCAAGCCTCGCTGGGTGAAATGTAGAGGGCAGGATTAAATTAGTTAATTTATTTAAGATAGGTACCAAAATGTGGATCCAAATTTAAATTTTAATTAGGTCGGTCAGAGGCGCAGAGGCGCTCTGTCACCAAACACGTATAAATAACCCTTTTAGTGTGCGGCCACGCTTTCATTATAGCGTGTTTTCTAAACATCTATATATAAAAACAACGTCTTTCTGTTTAACTATTTTTCTCCTTCCTTTGTAATTAAGATAAACAAATATGTCGCTACTATATTGCCGATACAAACTATTAGGTTTTGAATATTGGATTAGTGATTATTAACGGTAGAGGAACTCTAGAGTAATAATAGAGCTAACGCTCTGTAAGTCCACAATAATTATTATTTTATAAGTAATAGTTATAAATAGTGAGTTAATATCTTACGTTTCATTACGTAATTAAAAATTCAATTATTAAATCCCTTTCTTAAATATTTTACCTATCACAAGCCAGAGGATAATAACGATAAAATTTTACTTCTATCAGTAGGTACATTATGAAAATAAAAGAATATTTCAAGAAGCCACACAAAATTAGTATTAGGTTCGATTGGCGCTAGTGAAGCCGTAGCTATGTTTACGGATTAAAGCTCGCCAATCGATCATCCCCTTAACATAAAGTGAAACCTCGTAAGCTACTAATTCACTTTTATCGGTTCCAGAAACGTACATAATGTTAAGTCTTATCAAATAATTAAGTATTGCCGGTAAGTGATTATATCAGCAATATTAATAGATATGCTAAGAAATTATGTAACAGGCAAATGTTTGCCTTTACTTACAATAATAGTTCATTATTATGTATTCAGGTGATGTTATGTATATAGTTAGGCGGTAAATGTCGTTTGGGTCGCAAAGCGGTTTTTCGAGAAACAATTTGCGTGCTAATTTTTATTTATTTGCGTACGTTACAAAGTATGTAGTAATATTTCATTCCGTATTATGTTCTAAGGCATAGACTTTCAGATAGTAAGCTTACATGTTAAGTATTGGAAGGCATCAGAGTTATATATATGTTAGCATCAGAATATAGGTTTAACCAACGGGTTTTACTTATAAGATGTTGAAATTTAGTAG
>DWJH01000153.1:0-13443 GCA_018248735.1 Tagiades litigiosa | reverse complement strand
CTGTAAATATTATATTATTATTATTCCAATACTTATTATTTAAAATATATGAGTATGTTTAAGGTCAACTTAAAAAGGCATTGATTTTTTTTATTTTCAATAATGGTTTATGTAGTTGGTAGAAAAATTAAAACTTATTAAGTCCAAATTTGGAGTGTAAAATTGTGACGCTCCTACTCTTAGAACCGCGATAATTGGATTCTACATGATAATATTTCGATAACAAAGCTTTGCTTGGCTTCTTATTATTATTTTTATGGGTAAACATTTTTCACTATTTTGTACTGTCCATCAAATTGTGATGTCTGTATTAGGATAAAAAAAGATTTTATTTGACATTACAATAATTAATTATGTTAAATAATAAGTAATTGTTATTTTTCGTAGTCAAATTTTAATTCCGTATTTAATTGATAAGGCCCAATTCACACCGCTTGTACAGTTATGTAGGATCATTGCAAGCAGTGTAAATCCGTCCTTAAACATATTCATATATAAATAAAATTATGTTGGTTGGTATTTTGATTAAGATAACATAATTAAGATCTAGCAGTGTTCATATAATCTCTCCATGCTGTTATGAATGTTGCTATTTGTGCGTATTTGTATGAAATTTCAATTTATAATTAAAGATTTCATAAGGTCTTATGCGCTAACAAAAGCAGTTGTTGTATGGGCTAGTTTTAGCTGAATAGTATAACATGCGTAATATATTTTAAAAGTTGTATAAATAGTGTAATTCTGTTTTTAAAAAGGATTTTTAATGATCTCCAAAAAAAGCTATAAATTTGATGCTGAAAGCTAGGTTTTGAGCTGAAAGAAAATTCTTCACAAAACACTTCAAATATATTTTATAGTCTTATCATAATGATATATTTTCATCATTGAAGCCATTCAAGAAAAATTGTATTTATTTCAGAAGAATTGTATGATAATTTTTTAACACAAAACTAGGAGCTCGTTCTTAAAGCCAATTTAATATTGTTTTTATCAAATTTAATTAATTGGTGAAAATTATAATGTATATTTTTATTATATATATTATTTTATACTTCTAGCGATAAATCTATTTCTTTTGCAGCTTTATTGAAGTAGTACCAGTCTACTAAGAAATAATTCTCTTAATTGTAAATTTTTCGGTAAGAAAAGATGAAAAGCAATTTGAAGGAATAATTTAGTTTGTATTAAAAGTTAATACTTTACTAGAAAAGATAATATTGGATTGCACTACAGATTTTAGAAAAAGTTAAAAATAACATTTGATGTGCTCTTTAAATATTCTGAAAATTATTTTTGCTTTTATACATATGTGTAATCAAAGTTACATTATTGCCTTCTTTAGGTATTAAAGGTTGCTATCAAAACGTGTTTGTTATCAGTGTATACAGAGGAAAAAGGGTTAAGTTGAGTTAATGAAAGTTATGATATGTAATTACTTTATCCATATAATAGGTGATAGTCGAACATAGTACTGCCAAAATGTATAAATCCTATTGATATTTAGTTATAGTTATCTAAAAACAGTAAATTAACGTAATTATAAGATAATTGTAATAATAAAAGCACCAAAAAGTATAATTTTAATAAATTTAAAGGGAATCGTCAAACAAATATTTCAACAATCGATTTTAGTTAGTAAACACAATCTAAATGGTCTTCTCTTAAAATAAATTTATAGTGGCTTGATACATTTTGGCACAGCTGGTTCGAGTAATTTATAACATTTCAAATTAAAAGTAAGTCTCAATTAAATGGAATAGAGTAAGCAGTAGTTGGTGGAATGTTCGTTTTGAACTTGCAAGTGCATGATAAATATCATGTTAATAATTTAACAGTTTTCATGGTCGTAATCACTATGTAATGCACATGGTGAATTAATCTTTATCAATAAAATGATAGCTAGGTTCGACGGTGGGAGCGAATCACGCAATGCATAAATTATGTACAAACATTTAAAGTTTTTATTTTTTAATTTGTATTGAGCCCGCAACCGTTATTGTAACCTTTTAGCAGGATAGGTAAACATGCAAGGAAAAACTAGTACTGAAAAACGCAAACTGCAATTTATGTTTTTTTTTAAATATTGTTAAAGATTAAACGGGAGGGGGAATCATGCAAAAGTCATACGAAACTTTGTTTTTTATTTTAGTCGAGTTTACAAATTTTATAAGATATATTATTTTTATGATGATGACCTACTTAAACATTAGTATCAGCCCAGTGAGTTAATTTAATTAACGTCAACAGCAACAAGTATATTAATAAATTTATTAGGTAATGCCATATGATTTAGGGCGCTTTTATGAAAATTCGTTATATTTCAAACAATACACCCATAATCACATCACAAAAGTTTAAAGACTTTAAAATTAAATCAGCAAATTAGAATGACAAATTTGTACTAACTTTCATTAATACTTTAATAGGAATACGCATTCTAAAATCTTGCCGTTCTGACAACATAACATACATAATAATTTTTTCTTAAATTACGTTAATAAAATCCTCAAAGTGTTTGTCGTTCCCTTCTATTTTTTTTATAATTAAAAAATAAATAAAAATGTATTGTTAATAGTAAAGGTTGCATTTAATAAGTAGTGTTCAAAATAATTAAACGAGCGTTGCTATATGTTATTCCTACAATATATTTTGTATATATTAATTTATGGGGATACGGCATAGGACTTACAATAAGTACTAGCTTTTTAATAGTAAGGGTGAGTTTACACTGGCGGTTGTAATGTGACTGTATTCTTTTCATTCTGTGAATAACTGATCATAGTAGTATTTTTCAACACAAATCAATATTTATTATTTTAGAGTGAAAGTGTAGATTTCTGTAGAATATAATTATGAGCGTACCTATTTGTGAAGTCCAAGGTTACTTTAAATAAAAAATTGTCAATTCAAAAAGCTAAGAGTTATTTCGAGCTCTTCAAACTGATGTTCTAAGTTAGATTAGATAGGTAAAATGATACTGACTCCGTAGGGCTTCGATAGACTACTAAAAATGGTTTATACAATCGCCAGTGCAAATTAACAATACTTAACTGTATGTTTACGTACTTTTCACAAACGGTGTTGACATGTTAGCAAACATGTAGGGTACATGCATATTGCTTAGAGTTAGTGCAATTTTATATATAATTGTACTACTTAATTTAATTTATTGTTTAAGTAAACAATTTCAATTGTTATACCTACTTGTAAGGCGTTGTACATACTATGTAATTCAGGGAATAATTTTATGATCGTCTACCTACACTTTAATTTGTCCTTTACTGTCTTGTCTTAATTATTTATAGCTATTGTTTAATGGCTTGATAATTCGTTCTCAGGCCTAGCACTCTAATATGTGCATTTTAAGAACACGGGCGATTCTTTTTTAAATATTGATTTCTTAGATAATTATTGTAATAGTCGCGGATAATGCTTTACTTTTTAATGTCTCCAATACACCAATTCCAAAATGTTGTTACTAATATTAAATATTTTTTTTTGACTAGACACATTACTACTTTCGTCAAAAAACAAAATTTTTCTCGGAGTGCAATTTTTAAATGTTAATGAAAAGTATGTATTAATTTATTTTCTGTCTGGATTCTGTTTATCTTGTAATTATGTAAATATTACTAAATGTGTGGGTTATTTTAGAGTACTGCATGCTTTTTCTTTTATATCTCTCTGGAAAAGATTGTTTCCATTATATAAGCAACGGCATCAATACAAAATATGTGTACTAGGTAATACTTTCCTTAGCTACTCTGTGCTGATATATATTTTATTATAACATAGATTACGTAAGTAGGTAACTGGTATTGTAAACTTTTTTTAAATTCTATATTGTCGTAGCTGAATGCCGATATAGCAATATCGTAATCGAATATGAATGTTCTCAATTAATTTTTCCGAAGATGTGTTGCACGAAATCTTGGCGAATTACTACAACTATTTAATTTGATTATTTTTTCTGTTGTACTTCAGACGTGGTCCCGGTGTAAGCGAATTTTTATTTGAGATGAATTTTCAATATATCAATATCAAATTCTAAATATATTAGGGTGAAATTATTTGATTTTTAAACAATGATAAGGTTTGTTTTTGTGTAAAATAACAGACCATACGTTTTCTAAAATTCTTAAAATCAATAAAAATATTTAATGGAGATGTTTAAATATAGGTATGCCCTGTAAACATAAATTATTGGCACTCGAAATTCCTTACGCATTATCAAATACATCCGAAAAAATATAATTATATTCTAATTCAACTTAAATTACAAAAAAAGTATCTCTTTACATTTTTCGTACCCATTCTTACATACCGTCTAAAAAATTGACCATACATCAAAGATCATAGAATCTTTGAAACAGCCTAAAATGATCTGCACAACCGTATTTTCTGTATTTTAAATGGCATTTCCCTCGGGCTATATATGTTGCAATATAAAAAATATTTTTTGCATTATTTATAGAGTATTAATATTTCGAAATTTTCTTCAGTCTCAGTGTCATTTTACATTGCGCGCTATATGCCAGTAGATTACAAATTCAATTTCAATATGGTCAATATGTATATTAAAAAATGGTCAATTGGCTTTTTTGTCTGTAAAATGTTTACACTTTTGTCATTGAATATTATAAGTCTGGTTAAAACCAAGTTGCTTATTTGACAGCCAGCCTTTTTCTCTTCCTTTTGATATATGTCCAACGCCTAAACGTTTTTGTTGCCTTCTATTAATAATTGCAAACACGATTATTACAGTGTCCATTTGTGTTCGATATGTTAGCTTATAAGGTGTGCAATTATTGTAATCGTGGCAATGTTGTATAGAATGATTTTTTGTATATACCTACCCAAATTATTGCAAGTATAAATATACAACCACTAAACACATGAAAATATTTTTTATTTCTGATAAAACCCCAAGGAAAAAAAGTTAAATTTACGGTTGGTATTAAATATTGCTTTTATTTTACACTGTGATAGCATTGTACACAAATGATAAAATTGGTTATTAGATTTTAAAAGTAATCGATTGATTGTAGCTTTCGTTGAATTGATTGATTGATTAATTAATTCTATTACTATCTATGTGAATCATTGCGAGGACTCATCTTTTGATTGGCAGTATGTTCATTCTTTATCTTTCGGTGTAAAAATGAAACATATTGCTAAACGCATCAAATTATTATTGGGTTCTACAGCCGGAGGGAATCAATTTCATAAACTGATTAAAAAAACTTTATGTTAAAAGTTGTAATAATTACCACATCAATAAAATGTATCTGCTTCCTATTTCTGAACTGAATGTCAATAGTGTTGTCACTTTGACATAAAATTGTTGTCAACAACAAGTTTTAATGTGAAGATGGCGACCACCGGAGTTGGTTTTCGATGGTTAGATATATTGGAAAAAGAGTTTGATAAAGCATGTGTCGAATTGGATACGTCTATATGTAAGTACAGGTTCAGTTTCACTCACAAATATTCGTGTCTCGCCATGCTAGGTAACATCCATCGTTCCTCGCGTCTCTGACAGGAGGTGTTTCACACAGAAGACAACGAGAATTTATTGTTTTTCCTCGGTTAATGTTCCAATTGTGTAAATTATCTGATGCTTTCTGTTATAACTTTGCTCTTTGTGCTTTGCCTTATCGTGCTTAAATGATTTTCTAGTTACGTGATTTCCTTTTTGCGAAATCTTTTTTATATTTTATGCGCAATGCTTAATACAAATGTATTTTTATTTACAGCTGTATTGGACACAGAGGATGGGGAGCTAACGTTTGGTGCTCGCCAGAAGATTGCCACCCTTAGTTCCTGCTTTGCTCAACTCACTCATAAAGCTCTTACTATATTTCAACACAGTGCCAAGCTAGAGGTAGGTGATATTAATCTCCCTTCAAGAAAAAATGTACGCATTCCTAGATATCGTTTTAAAAATTATTTTAGCTTTGTTATAGAAAATCATTCATGAGACTATGAAAAAACTTTGTTATAATTAAGTAACAAGGACAGTATTGAGCTCAATAATTCATATAGTGAGTTTATAGTTTGTCCATATATGATAACCTGTCTCTTTGGTTGGTCACAGTTATGCCGATAAATGATGATGTAACTATGTAAGGAGTGTAACTCTTTAGTAAGCTTATGTAACATAATCTTCATTATTATACATAATTTTAAATGATTACCATTACTGAAGATCTAATAATTGTCCCACATTCTAATATTTAACTTCAATGTGGTAAGTATGTGATGGTATAGAACATCAGATTATGGAAATAAATTATGGGAAAAACATATTGTTCATGACAAAATAATTGCAATTTCATTATATTAGTTTCGAATTTGTTGTGCAGAGGAATTTAATATTAACAACAGGTTTGTATATATATGATGTTAGTAATGATAAGGAGTTAGTACTGCTTAATTTTATACATCTTGCTTCTACATTATTCTTATTAGAATAGTAGCAATGTGACACTAAGTTTACTATCAAAGTTCTTATAACATTTGTTCCAGCTAATGTTTATAGGTAAATTATAATGTTCCAAATAATTTGACATTAAATGTAAGGGATATAAATTAAACACAAGTTAACATTATAATTGTAGTTATATAATATTTTTAAGTTTTAGTGTTTGTTATGCTTTTTAAACTAGGACCTCTGTCATACGGATGTTTGTGTAGATGTCTCCGGTGCGTCGACCTAGTGACAGGTGCCTCTGTAGTTGTCTGTTTGTCAAGCGGGCTGTCCTGGTCTTCATCTGTGAAGTCATCCATGCTACTGTTGTCATCAAAGTAGCGAATGTCTTGTTCGTCTTCTTCCCAGTATAGATTCTCCTGAGATGATTTCTCACTTCTGGAATTATAAAATAGTTTTAATATGTTACTAAAAAATACTAAAAATATGGTTTTCATCATTCACTAATTTAACACTTAATTAGCTAAGTATGAGGAAATCTTAAATAAATAATCATAAAAGCCAGCATCAGTAGAGTATAAGAATAAGTATTTTTATATTTTCAAGATAGTATCTCATTATAAGTTAAGATGGAAGCATTGTGTTACTTTTTTATAAGAGTAGCAAATAATAATGCTATTCTAGTTATGTCAAGTATATAGCGCAGCCCATAACAACTATAGCTAATTTTAAACAGAAACTTAGTCCTGTGTGTGATCAATAAGCTGGTGACATCAATTATTCTGACTATGTATCCACACCATTCAAATTTAAATGCAATTCAAAAAGGTTAGTTTTTATTGGAAATAGGTGTACTGGCAATGATCTTGTTACTCAACAACAATTAAATAGAATATAAGAATAGATTATAGCACTATATAATGTAATGAAAAAGGTTGGTTTCTGATGCAACCACATGCATGCAATGAAATAATATAGTGGAATATACTCTATGCTGTATGGAACTAATTTCCTCAAATTGTGAAAAACCCTTATGATACAAGAGCTTTATAGTGAGGTCAAAAGATAGATTCTCCTACTTGATTCCTACAAGTTTCTTCATGAGTCGATCTGCTTCCTCTGTAATGTCAGAAGAGGGCACCGGCTCGTCGGATTCGTCGCTCATTTGCGCTTCAAGTTTCTGTAGCGCCGCGTCAGCTCTATTAGTGAGTGCTATGAACTTCTCGGTGAGCTGTTGCAACTCCTTCTCGTTGAACGTACTCCGAGAAGCATTACGAAACATCGTCTCTAGTTTCCTGCAGGTTGTATCACTCTGCAAACAAGGAGATGTATTATTAAAGTTACAAATATTATAAATTTGTATGAGTATACTCGTAGCTTACGTATTAGCATATTTAAGGTTTATCAAAGGTGTTTTTTTGTTAATAAGCAATGACTCAAACTAAATACTATCTATCAAAAAATGTTTCATTTGACACTTTGAATAATATTAAATTAATTAAAAATATCAGTCGAATATGAACTTATTGAGATATAAAGCCAATTATTCACATAGTTCACCCAGCCTCATTCTAGTTGTGAAAAAAATTACCTGCGCTGGCTTTGTGTTGAATAGCTTGATTATTTTGCTGTCGTGGTTACGCAAAGTGACTTGAATGTTTTGCAATTCATGAAACGTAGCGGCGGTTCTGTAAAATATAATTTGAAATTTTGTAAAGTATAATTTGAATTTGTGCTTTTTCGACTACACATCTTGATACTTAGATATATTTACTTAAATATACGAATTTTAGAGAATATAAAGTTTACACGTGAATGGTTTATGCTATAACCACATAGGATACTTTTCATCCCAGAAAATTGTTATATTTCTGTAGGATTCTAGAATAGATTCTTCAAAAAATTTGCATTTGCGTTTAAGAGTTCATAATGTGCTCGAAAGTGTGTGAAAAGTGCCTATCCTCACTTGGCCAGTGCGCAGTATTTTGACCTAATCTTTGTCTCAGAAAAGTCCGGTGCATAATAATGGACTGTTGATGGGTGTGATGATGACGAAAATAATTTTACGTACTTATTTATGAGTGAATCTATTAGCCTGTCGAGTACGTCGGCGACGTGCGTTGGGTCATCTAGTTGCACCCGCTGGCAAGAGTCTACAAATCTCTTCTGCGTTTCTAAAACCTCTTGCATCTGCAACATATATAAAATCTATACTAATATATAAAGCTAAAGAGTTTGTTTGTTTGTACATGCTATTCTCAGGAACAGCTGGTCTGATTTGAACAATTCTTTCAGTTTTAGATAGTACATTTATCGAGAAGGCTATAGGCTATATCATGTTTTAGAAAAATTAGGGATCCTTACTAAAAGTCCAATAATATAACCTAAGGTGTAAAAAAATGACCCGAAAATCCTTACACTTTTTAATATACTTTTACATCCTTAAAATGTGATAATCTTTTTTAAGGTTTCTGAGTTGGCATTAGACCCGATAGGTGGCACTGCTGTCGACATATCGCTTAAGGCTTTTCCGACAGCAGGAAGACGTCTGCCGAGGAAGCTAGTATTATAATAAACTAAATTGAATTAGCGTTTATTATTCTCTTACCAAAAATATAGCTTTAGTCATTGTATGATTTCATTAATAAAATAATCACAGGTAGCTGATAACGATCATCGATTTAACTTAAGGATAATAGCCTTCAATCAGACGTGACCATTAAAATGTATGTAACGCTAGGGAGCTTTGCATTATGTATGCGATATCGTTTCATATTTGTTGCTCGTAATAAGGTCGACAGTTTCGTAATATTTTGTTCATGTCGTGTGTTCTAATGCTGTCGTTAGATTAAATGTGAGCTATCGTGTCGGATCGGTTACCTTCAGATGTTATTTGTGAGTTTTTAAGCTGCCTCATAAGGAGAGCTTTTGTTATACGACCTTGCAAATCTTCTTTACGGCGATACCATTTTTAGATGATTATAAATAGATTGTGTTTCGTGCAATTCATTTCTATTAATTTGTTTTGTCACACGGTTAATTTTAATTAGGACAGTTTTTCACATTTATACATTATTGTACTTCTTCAATTTTAAATATGAGATGATTGACTATAAGTCTATTAATTTAGAAAACCCGTTAAAACAAAGGAATTACAGGAAATGAAATTGTCGTTATAAACTAATCGTGATTTCCGCGTTTTCCGTGTGCCCAAGTCTTAAATCCGCAGAAAGGCGTCGTACGTTGGCGCTTTGCCAACGTCCCACTGGGTGCTTCCTGTACGCTACTTGTAATTCTGTCGAAGGTAGTGTTCGCTGTTGTAGTAACATTATCCTTATCTGTTGTACCAGCTGTAGTTTGTATGTCAGTAATTGGATTGCTGGACTTTGTAGGCATACTTAATGTCTACTTGTATATGTGCGGCTTTGAAAATGTTCTCCAAAACGGTTGTATCGACCAAGCTTCGTGACGTCACATTTCAAAATCTGATACATCTAAGTTTTAAAATGCCAAATTTGAAATATTAAGAATAACTAGAACATTAAAAAATAATTTAAATGTTTATAAAACTAATTTCGGAACTGCTGGTTTCATTTATTATAGTAAGTTCACGTGTCACATCACGCTAGGGAAGTGATTAAGTGTAACAGGGACAGGGGGAGGGGTGAAGAAAATCACGATTAATGTAACGTACTTTACGGATGACCTAGTCAGTGAAGTCAAATGAATCACCTTGAGGTCGATCTTGTACGTGTTGTCGCTGAGCCGCCTGGAGAACGCAGTCTCCAGGTCGGCGGAAGAAAGGCGCGCGTCGCGCTGCCGCCGCGCCAGGGCCCGCAGGCCGTCGGCGAGCTCGCGCCGCGTCGCGTTCACCAGCGACATGCCGTCCCGCACCAGCGCCTCCAGCACCAGTCCCCGCCGCCACGTGTCGGCATACGCGCCGTTCACCTGCACGCGTCCACATACATTTTATAGCGTCCACGAATTTAAGCATTTGAGTTTTCTTAATTTGCTACTTTACAAAAAGTTTCATTATATGTTGTAAACGTAAAAATACGAAGTGACAAATGTCCTCCATGGATAAGTGAAATGAATGCATTTCATGGGGACCTAGTTGTGTGGTCGAATTTTATTTGCAGGGCTTTACATACATAATGGATAACAAATGAATTAATATTAGGTACTTTAGGAAATTAAATGTCTCTTCAAAGTTTTCCTCGTTTTGTTAAAGTATGAATGCAATGATAATATTACCTTTTCTAGTAAATGCGTGTGTGTGTTTATATGGCTGGTTAAATTCTGTGCAATTTCGGCGATTTTTGACTGGGTTTTTTCTATTTTCTCGCCGCTCTCCTTAATCGACGTCTGGAATAAATGTTAACGTTTGGTAATTAAACGGTACAGAACGCTGTTGTCTTCATCGCGATAACGGGAAAGGAAGCAGACCTGCACATTTGTTTGTAGCATATGCAGCCGATGTTCTAATCTCTCCGCCGCCAATTGTGCCCTCTCCAGTTTTAATGACAGCGTTGTTTCCACGCGGTCTGGAATCAATTAGAAATCTATTAGGGCTTCCTATTTACTGTTGCCGATCTCAACATGCTCACCATGTTAATTTATACAATTCCTATGCCGCGTTCCGTCACAGCCGGATCCTGCGTGCAATTGATTGGGCTCTGTCCCTGTTTGTCTAATTGCGAATGATATATGTGTATAATATTGCGAAAGTTGACACAACGCACGGATTCTAAAATAGGATATGACACAGTAAGTTCATGATTCCACGTGACTCATTGTTACACACATTGAGAAACATGCTAGTTTTGAGTGCAAGCACGAGATATTTGGGTCAGGACGCGAAACCGTGATACATGGCGACTTGTAAGCATTAACATATTGGAAACGTTTCATTCATGGCTACAAACGCACGTGCTCCCGCCGGACTCGATCTTGACGTGGCTCGGTTATTGGATTTGTTTATTTGTTTAACGCAACTAAACAATTTGTGTACGGTCTTGGTGAAATATAAATGTCAAAAAATAACAATTATTTTATCTATACATTATATCACAACAATTTATTGTTTGCGATGTGGACCGATGAAGTTATGATAAAGTTAGTTTTTACCTGTAACAATACCAATAATAATTACCATTGTATTTAGATAAGTTCAAAAGGCATATTCTTATCAAAGCGGAGATCATACTCTTTGAACTGATGGCAAAAATATTTTTAGTACTAATTCAAATGTTTATATTTACCCAGTTTGTCTTGTATGACGTCGAGTCGTCGCGCCTGTTTCGCTTGCACGGCGCTTATGGTGTCTAACACCCGTAATCTCTCGTCTATACTTGCTAAAATACTGGCAATATCCTGAAATCATTAAGGAGTACATTAATATTTACTTTTTAAGTTAAAAACAGGACTTGCACTGATAAAATATTTAATACGTATATCGCTAGTTTATGATTACGTAACAGTACAGGCTTAAAATCCTGTATTATGTCTTAGAAATTGAAATCCCAGGGTACGTAGATATCTCTGACTATTTCAAATTGTTTTTAAAAATATATTTTTTTCTTAGCGGTAAAAGACAACTTGTGCGGAAACCTGCATGTCGACGACTTAACTTAAAATTTGGCTTAGTTACCCGTTTTTTGGCATGCACAATAACTCAGAACCGATTTTGAAGAAAAAAATGTTTATTACAACAATAACTATATCTCTACGATCTATAAAAGTCTACTCAAACGTTGCTGCAAATCCGTGTTCAGTAATTTCAGTCATTACCAACATTTTCGCTTAGTACCGCTAAGTCATCCCTAGAGCATTTTTCGGCTTAATAAGGTAACTCTGACTAAATTCCTTTAACCCCCCCCCCCCTCCCCCCACCCCACCACACACATACACACACACACTTATGTATTCAGGTCTCACGTGTGCGTCATATTTTTCAACTAAGTTTATTTGTAGCCTATTTTTCCTTTTTATTTTACTGTTATACATGAAATCTCTAAAATAGGTATATAAAAATTTACTGATATATTGATTCTAACATGTGTTCAGTATTTTCAGTCATTAGGAGCACATTCGCTTGATATCTTAAGTTATCCCTAGGGCGTAGTTTAGAATTCCAAAGTATAACTGACTATCTCTAAGTTACTTCTATCTCTACACTTACTCGTAGAAGGGCGTGCATCTTTAGCCTTGTAGCGGGGGACATATGCTACGTTGCTACTGTTGGGAGATATTGCTACGTTACTGCTTGTCGTACAAATGAACTTAGAGGTCACATTGGCTGCGGGATGGCCCAACGTAGTGCTGGGCTTATGCTTTCAGGCGTAGGAAAATTCAGGATTGATCTGATAAACGCCCCGGAGTCCTCTACAAGCGCTAAAGCGGAACCATTAGGTTTCAGTTGATATTACGGCACTTACCGGCAGTCTCAGATACCGCCTCGACACCTGGACGAGAGGCGCAAATGCATATTAGGAAGAATATTACAAATCATATTTTCATATTGTAATTCTCAAACATTTAAAAATACACATTAATGTGTGATGGTTGAGTATGTACTCGTACCTTCGCGAGCGCTAAGTCGTCTCTTGGGCGCCATTTGACTCACCAGAATACAATGCGGCGTAATCCAACGAGCTAAGTTTATTGTATGTACTGCGCCTTTTTATGGCTTAACAAGCTTTTGCGAGTGATTTCGTGAGGTAATGCAGATTTAGTTATTTATTTATGTAAGAGTAGAATACAAGAAACCAGTTCGCGTGAATTTAAGTGACCGCTGCAACGCATTTCTGCTGTGTTTTGTTTACACAAGCATCCTTCAAACAGAAACACAACTCCCAAAGTTGGTTGGTTATAAACCCGTAGAGCTCTCAAAGACTCTACCACAACTATAGTGTCAAACGATATGTCAATACTGTTATGCCAAGAGATGTTTTTATAATTATTTTTTTATTTATCAGGAACAGCCATTTTTATCTGAATGAAATCATCCCTCT
>DWJH01000152.1:0-13460 GCA_018248735.1 Tagiades litigiosa | reverse complement strand
GTTAAAATAATAAATTTATTTATTAAGCCGATATGTAAGCTGTAAGTAAGCTCGACTTAGGCGTCTGCATTGGCGTTACGCCGTAAACATTCCACAGTACCACGCGATTTCATCAAATAAATGACGAGGTGAGCGAACGAGTCATCCGTAAACAGATTACGAAAACGTACAAATCTTACTAATAAAACAGCCAATGCTTTAATCCTATAACTGATATCGGATCTGTTGATTTACGAAACCTTTATAAATTTTCTTAGTTACATTAATTGTCACTTTAGGAGTACTATATAAAGTATATTGTATCTTTTCTATTAAAGCTTATAAAACGTAACTTACAGTGTTAAAGCTAGCTTTTCTTTCCTTCATTCTTTCGAAAGTCCATCTAATAAGTTAAAGGAATATATAATACAAATACAAAAAAAAGACTTAGTAATAATTATGCTGGTTTAGTGTAGGAAGTGTGCGAGTATGAATGAGACTATTTACATACTTACGCTCAGGTCAGAGAATGTTGTATTGATTAACTAGTCGCAATTTTAGAAACATGCATCGTACTCAAATGACGATCATTATTTTCTCTTAAGGAACTGCTCATGGCAGCGGTGAACAATCACAAATAGTATTGATCTTAGTGTAGATCCAACACAATGATCCTATACTCAAGAATTATGATATCTAAATAACTTATCAATATTGTACATAAATTCTTATTTGTCAAATAAATATTTTTTACGGCAGGCAATGAAACCCGGAATCCTTGATCGTCAAACTGTGTCATCAAACCACGGAGGCACGTACAATTTTTATTGCCTACAAACAGTCATCGACGGTATGGTAAACAGTTACCGACTACTATGGACACGGGCAACTCCTGTGACAACGCAGACGCGTAAAGCCAACTTTGAGACGACTTTCACACGTTTAGTATGTCAATATTAATAACCCTTATCAGACAAACCTGTATTTAGCTTTGTGTGCTGCATCGAACAGTTCGCCGTCGAAGGGGCACGTGATGAGGTAGGAGGGCGACGCGGGCGGCTGCGGCGGCGCCGGGAGCGCTTCGGCCGCCGGCGCCGCCGCCACCGAGCCCAGCCGCTCGCACGCCGCGCGCACCCTCTCGCACTCGAGACACGCCTCGTTCACGTACACTACGGGACTCGGTGAGCCTGCCGGGCAATGTTCTCCAATTGAATTATCGTACAATTAGGTGCTTTTTATCGCACTTGGACAATACATTTGGACAAATATTGTAAAATTATTTATATTTTTAGCATTTGGACACATTTTATTGCACAATTGATTATTTTGCGCTTTAACATTATAAATATAGTTTACGTCTATCACTTAAGACTTCTCACTTTCTATCAACGTCGCATGCCCTATGATTATAAGTATGGATACAAAATGGCTAAAGAACATTTCACATGTTTTGTCGTACATATTGATGGCCTTGAAGAAAAATCGCTGCTTTCCTCTTGGAACATGCACAACTGTTTACCAATAAGTTTAGGTCATGGATTAGCCACGGATCTATTTCACAACTAAAGATCTACACGTGACGCACATTCGAACGTCATTACGCAGGATCAGTCGGCAAAATCGCAAAACTAAATATAGTAGACTCCGTTTAAATTCCAAAGAAGGATAATGTAGTGTTTCGGGTAAGGAAGTCGTGAGTCGTAAAAACAAGATTTATCTGATTACGACAAATCGCACCGAGGCAAACCAGATGTAGCCATTCAGCATCTTCTTTGATGCTATAAAAATTTGTTATCAACATTGGCGTTTGCTAATCCTAAATTTTGGAACGACATTGCTTACGAGTTTTAATTAATATTTGAGTTACAATTGTTTTATCTAACTTCGTTCTAGTTCTTTAGAGTAAATGTCACAATAAAATCATAATTAGGTATTGGGATTTTAAAATTAAACGTATGACTAAAGTAGCTGTTGACTTTTGCGTAACGTAGAGCTAAATCTAGTGTACACACGAAATAAGGACGTTTAGATGTTTTAGTGTAAACATATGCGTGGTGACCTCTTGGGACGCTTTTCGCATCACATTAATGGTTCAGGGTCGCTGACTCACGCTTGCGACAGAGGGAACACCCGGTACTCTTGGCATGCCACACTATACGCCGTCAACACACACCTGTAGTGTTAACTTTCTTTTATTTGTACTGGTAATATTATGCCATATACATATCGATTAGAGAAATAGCGTCGCAATCTATATTTATAAAAGCTTAATCCATTTATATAGTCACTGAACACGATATCTGTGGAACCGTAATGCCTAGAGACTTGAAATAGGCCAATATTTCAGCTATAAACGAATTTTAATTCCATAACCAAGAGGTTTATGTTAACTATACTGAGCGGTTACTATTTGAAGTACTAGTTGTATACAGACGAAGTCACGGGCATCACAGCTAGTCGTTAATATTATCGTATAGGGAATATTTCGAATCGAAAAGACTGTAAAGTTCCAATGGACTTCTGTCTGACTGTACTCTGACAGAACAATACATCAAAGTTAATATTTATAACTGGTATTTAAGGACTGTTGTAATTCTTATCGCCAATTGGATTCTCATTCATTAAATGATTTTCTTATACTACTATTATTAGTAGTATAAATATCATGCAAATATTATTTAAAATAATTGTATTGATTAACATTTGAAAACTCTTCAACTAACAAAATCTAAGTACAAACAAATCACATTAATTGAAATAATTGTGTTATATACAATATGTCAGTAGCTTTTTTGTATAATAAAGTATATAACAAATTCTAAAATACCATTCACTCATGTATTGATAAAGCCTCGATAGTATAAGGAACACATTTCACACCTACAACTAATCATGATGTATGACATCAGTGGTATTCACAACAATTTTTGTATTATTTTAATAGATTTATTGTTTATTAGTTATAGTTAGCACTTGTGGGGCAAACGGCATGCAAGAAACGCTTGCGCACTCACATCCTCCACCGAGGTAGAACCGCAGCTGTTCTACCAATGCTAGCATGGTTGGCTTGCTTGCCGCAAACCACGCTTCACGCCTTCTGTAAAAGCTTTGTCTATCAAATATCAGCAAAAGCCATGAATAACTCCTAAGATATTCATTTGGTATCACGAAAATTTTAAATGCAAGGAATAAATTTCAGATACATGCAATGTGCTATATAAAAGGAATTTTGTTAGTGATTTGTTATTTTAGTTTTCTTTTATTATAATTGGATATTGAAATTCAGTGTATTATAACTGCATATACCAGTTTATTTTACCTGATAATGATAATTACTTAATTTATATAATAAATTGAATGTAATAATTATACTACCTTTATTATTATATAAAAGTTAAAAACGTAAAATATTGAATACTAATGTTTTCTAATTTTGTTATACAAAATTATTTTTATTATTATTTTTCTCTCACGAAAATTAATGTACTCTTGATTTTTGTATAAGACTTACTTATTATTCATCTATTATTGATAAATACATCCTGTCATTCAGATAATTTAGCTTGCACGTCATCATAATCTCAAGTGGTAGTTAATACACATACCTTGCTACTAATTGTTGCACTATGTTGCATTTATCATTTTATTTTACACTGTATTTCCACAATAGCAATACTTAAACCTCTTCCCTCCCTGATAAATAAATATTATATTTAGAATCGGTCAGTTAAATTTTTTAACCATTTTAGTAATAAAGGAGGAATAAAATGTACAAAGTAAATAAATTCTTAGAAAATATTCTAGAATTTGATTTCAATGGTTTAAATAACATATTATTTTAATAAATCCATAATCTTCTGTTAAAATAGTACTTTCAGCTTTTTTTAAATAAAAGATAGATGTTGTTATGTTTCTTGTATGCCTAAGATTATTATTAATAGATCATAATATCCATACAATCTGTTAAATCCATACAGACCTCCAAAACAGGTAACATAACTAGTGACATAAGTATAACCAAGCTAATAATTTCACTACTTATATCATCTAAATAATTTGCCTCAGTTTTTTTGTACAGATAAAATTGTATAATTTCGACAATAAACAATACTACAAAAATAAATTTTACATTTTCCTATTTTAAAAAGAAAATTGACATCGTATAGATGTATTTATTAAAAATAATAAAATTAATGGCAAAATGAAAAATACCATACCATTAACAAAAAAAAATAAATTTAAAAAAAAACAACAGTGAGAACCAACACTAAAAGTATCTGAATATACTTGTTACTATTTCATATGTTGGTAAATCAATATCTATAATATTGGTTTTTGGACCATATTATAGATATATCTATTTCATTATAAATAGCTTAAATAAGTTATATCATGGCTGTGTACTATTTATTCTGTATCATATATAGTTTTGAAAATAAATAACAGATCTGAGTAATATTTCCATTTTCATTTTCCATTCCATTCATTGTAGTGTAAACACTAATAGGGACAACCATTAATTATTCAAAGATACATTTCTTAAAAACGTAAACATAAAGAACATATTTTACTAATTTATAAAAGGTGTTCTTAAAGTGTATTACTAATATAGTTATACACAGTTCTTCTCATTTCTTAGGGATCTTGGCACTCTTAACTTAAACAAAAAACAAATTAGTGAAGGGCTTCAAAACATTTTTTTATAGCCAATATGTATGATCATACCTAATGTGTTCTATCAATTTTATGAAATAGAATAACAGGACAAAACTTAGAAAATTTTCAGTTATTATGCTTTTAATTTGTATCAAGGATTTGCATGAGTATATTGCCATGCAGATAAATCTAGTATAGCACTATTCCAATCCAATTTTATTCTACTTCTATATTCTAAATTGATCAGCTGCATAAAAATGTATAGTAAAATAAGTAGAACAAATAAATGGCTTCAAAAAGCATAATTTACCACCACATTCCTCAACAAAAAAGGTAAAATAGATTTTTTTAATATAATTGATTATTAATAATATATATCTATTTACATAACTATATACAAAAAAATACTTCATATTATTTTAAAATTTAAAAGTGGTATTTAATTTTTAATGTTTTACTATTTTAATAATTAATAAGCAAATTTATACCTAGGCACTAAAAATTAAATTAAATAATAACAATCTTATTATTATTTGAAATACGTTATCTTAACATGTAACCGATAAAAACGTACATATGGTAAAAGCAGATAATTGTAACAGAATTCAACAATTACCATCGCTCTCTTCAAATTTGTCAGTTGTACCAATGCTTCCTGTTTGTGGCATGCCCTTAGACAATTCGTCCATCTTGCGTACCACTGATTCGTTACATCAATCACACAACACAAATCACAATTCTATTTACAATTATCTAACATATATATTCAAACACTGTTCACTTCATAATAAATTCAGTCTTTGCCTAATAAAAGCAGTTTCGTCCATTTCAAACGCATTTCCGAAATTTTCAACAACACGACGTAAACGAAACTAATCAACGAGCAGTCAGTCTTTGAACAACTGAGACCACAGATAAAAATAGCACAATTTAAAAAATGTAGATATCTCTAATGTGAGCTTAATAACATGATTCGTTTAATAAATCCACGGATGATATAATCTAAAATATAATCCAAATGTTTATTCAATATTTGTTTGTAATTAGAAAATATTCGTAATTTTAAATAATATTTTTAAAACCTCTACCCTTAGGCATGAGGTATTGACATAGAAGAAGAAACCTTTAGCTTCTAGCTTTAGCCCCATTGTATTATGAAGACGTCTTTTTCGATTAAGCCGGTTCGCTAGAAAGAGTAATATATAGACGCATTTTTTTATTATTTTTTAATATTTGTAGTTAACATTATATTTTGGTGAAAATCCTTTTGTTATACTGTGGAGAGATTAACTGCCAATGTGTCTGTTGTCATTTGTCATGTTATGTCAGAGTCAGTTTCATATTGTCATAAGTTTGAGCAGACAAATTCGGAGGAGATTGCATTTTGCTGTTTGTTTCGTATCGTCCATCTGTTGAAGTGATATATTGTTAAGTTGGCAGATAAGATAAAATAGAATTGTTAGGAAGATTAAAATAAAATAGTGATAAAACGATACAATGGGATAGAAGAGTTGTAAATAAAATTAATTTTTGTTATTATCTGAAGATTTCCCATTGGTCTGCAGTTCATTATGGAACATTTTGGCCTATCTCACATACTGTACGAGCCAGATAAATATAGTCCGGATACTTTGGACTTGCTCGTTGATGAGGAAGCAAGGGAATACTGGTTAAACACTTGTGAGAAGCTTGTAGAAAAATACGTTAACTTCGCGCTAACTAATAACGAAGACCCTACTGTTGAAATACGAGCATTGAAATTCAAGACTTGCTACATTGAAGCACTTAAAGAACTTCGAATTAATCCTCTGTAAGTATAAAAGTAACATAAAGTTAAACCCTTGTAAGAACAGACTGTAAGATTGTGTAATTGAATTTTCTCTTGATAACTGGATTTATTGAATTATCTCTGTCAGTAAAAACTTGTGTTTTCTTGTATATTTGTTTTCTGGAATTAATAAAATCATTGTAAATATAAACAAACTTTTCGATGAGTTAACATTTGAAAAGTAATTTTAATTATTTCTGCCTAATATACAATACAAAGTATTTATTATTGGTATACTACGTTGAATATTATACTTTTTAATTAAAATTTATTGATGGTTTATTAACCGCCGCTTATTTGCAATTTTAGTGCTCATGGGCAGTTGACTATTCGATTACTTCTTGACGTCAACGAAACATGCCTTCGTTCTCAGGGCTTCTTTGATTTATGGAAACAGCAAAAGAAATTTGAAAATGAATCTGCACTCGCTTCCCTCGGATCCAGATTAGCTGAAATTGATGCTTTGCCTGATGATACTCAAAGATGGACTGAAATATGCCGAGGAATTTTGGCAGGTAATCAAATAATTCATATAACCTTTTGATAAAATTATAAATTTTAAATATACTTGTCTGTGATTTTTTATGTGTGGAATTCTTAATATTAAAATATATACATAAATATAAAGACTATTTCTAAGCATCAGACAGCTTTTATGTTAAAAGAGTATTTAAAATTGTTTCTATTGTTTTCAATGATAAAAGTTAAAACCATCTATGCATAAACAGTTATATCACTTGTATAAAGAGATAAGAACTCTATTTTTAACAAGCATTAAATTTCAGGCAACATGTTCGATTGGGGTGCACAAGCAGTGACAACTATACTCAATTGCGGGTTATATGAAGCATTTGAAAAAATTCAGAAAAGGCCGTGGCTCTTTGATGGCTTAGATAAATGGATAGAGAAGTTACAGGTAAAAATAAATAAGAACTTGAACTAAAAATATAGAACCTCTAGCATTCATTATAAGAGGTGTTAGAGGATTAATTATTGGTTGAGAATCCTACCTCCTAGGTATTAGCAATGCTTAGTGGCACACATCTCTGACTTTTCTGAAAGATATGTTATTAGGAAAATTTAAATATCTTACTATATCGGTGTAGAAAACATCATGAGGATACTGGCGTGCAGAAAAGTTCATAATATGTTCAAATATACATGTAGTTAACAAATTTATTCTCAGTTTATATGTCTTAACCTCAGTGTAAAAGAATTAAAGAATACTCTTTCCTACTATTGATCAATAGATGAGTTGTGATGATGGTGATAATGACTTAAAATGTTATTTGTATTTACAGACTACAGTTCATCATTGTGCCGCTATATTTGTGGATAACAGTGGTGTAGATATTGTTCTAGGAGTATTGCCATTTGTAAGAGCACTACTGCTCCGGGGAACATCAGTAATTCTATGTGCAAATGAATGGCCAGCTCTGAACGATGTTACCAATGTTGAATTAGAAGAAATACTCCAACATGCTGCTTTGATTTGTCCGGTACTCTCGGCAGCAATGGCCACAGGAGATTTAGTCGTAAGATCCAGTGGGCAAAGAGGTCCATGCTTAGACCTTAGGACTATCAGTGTAGGTAAGTCTTAAGAAAATTGTATTAATTCTACTATATTAGGAACTCTTTGCTTCTCACTTACTATTTGAAAAATGGATTAGCTTTTATTGTAAATTGTTTGAAAGTTAAAGCCTTTGAAATAGTTGTAACTTTAGAAATGGTAAATAGTATGATTGCCTTATAGTGAACGAAAATAAATTATCGTATTATTTTTTAGTTAATCTGTTTTGATATTAATTTTTCTATGATTTTTTACAGGTCTCTGCACGGAAATGAAAGTTCGAGGAGTAGACTTAATTATATTAGAAGGAATGGGCAGGGCGTTACACACAAATCTGAACGCTCGTCTTGCCGTAGATTCTCTAAAACTGGCCGTTGTAAAGAATGCTTGGCTAGCTCAGCGCCTCGGCGGCCCTTTATTTGCTGTAATTTTTATCTATGAAGATAAACCTACCGATAAATAACATATTGAGTAATCATCGCTGGTTTCAATTTGCAAAGATGTTACCAATACAGTATTTCGTCATTTCAAATATTGGTCAATTGAACTGCCTACTAATAACTCACCAAAACAAACATTCACACCTCAGAATGTCATGCCCTGTCTTTTGATGTCTTATGGCGTTTTTCGGAATATATTGAGTGTTACCTTGACTTGCTTTTCATTTACTTAGAGGACGAGGTCGAAAAGACCTGACGTAGATCTTGCCTAGCTTTGGGTGGTTTATATAGTATTATTATTTTTTATCGCTTTTTAATATGCATTAACTGAATTTTTTTTCAAATCTTAGTTATAACAGCAGTTTAGAATTTAAAATTCTACCTTCCTTTTTTTGCGCCAAATTATAACATACTGGCTCTATTTCCCTAGATTGAAATAAGGTTGGTATAATCAGGAAAAATAGACCGCACGTTTCGAGCACTTTTTATTTTGTTATTGTGGCTTCTGCAATACGGTCAGCCACAAGTTCAATCGTGTCTTGAGATAAGCATAACCTCAATGAGGTTATTTGTACTTTTTTTTATATACACATTCGGTAAACAAACTGTACAGGTCGCATGATTGTATATCCTCTCTTTAGACACAGGTAAAAGGTACCAGAAAAATAGCAGGTGCGTTATCGTGCTACAATAACTTTTATAACAGTTAAATTATGCTTGGGGTATTTCAAAATTATTCATAACTTGCTACTCTTGAGAACTATTTATTTATTTCCTATGCTGTTGTAAAGCTGGAGATCGTCTTAGCCGAATATCGAGTTAAAGTCCCATAAGTAACAGTGTACCTACTGTATCCAAGTTTCATTAAAACTTGTACCTAAAGTTAAAATTAATAATTTTAAATTACGATGAAATTGTTTTAAAACACTCGAACGGGCTTGTAAAATTAATTATTTTATGAACAGTCACGGCTCGTTTACGACTTTAGTAAATGTACCTACCTACATATAGATTAGATGCTATAGACCTATGTACTTAAAGTATGTTGGGTATTGTGTTTATTAATTTTAAATAGCTATTAATAAAGATACAGGTTTTGCAGATATGCATTGTCATATAATATACCTAATAGTAATGTTTATTTTCAGATAATAGGTAATACATGTGTTTATACATCATTTTCCTCTTGGTTGTCCTTATGTTGTTTAAAATTTAGCCATTTATTATAGTTAAAGAAGGAAAATTCTTGTAGACATTTAGTTTTTCAGTAACTGCTATTAAAATTTGAATGAAACTTTGTACTTGGTATATGTGATATCATTTAAAAAATAGTTTTGCTATTTTATCTATAAAGATGTTGAGATTTCGATCATCTACGAGTATGTAGGTAGTTATTATATCTATTATGATTTGAATAATTAACATATGTAAAAGGTTATATAATTATAATCAGTAATGGGGAAAGCCTATCCAGGCTCGTCGGATCAGTATCATCATCACGAAATACGTGTATATTTCTAATGTCAAGCAACTTTTGGGATTTGTGATTTAGTTTGAAGTGTACGGATGGTATATTCAGTATGTTTGTGGCAACCAACCTATTTTCAATTCAGTTTATCAACCTTGTTTTCTATCTGTTATTATTTAACTTAATTCTAGAACTATCGGCCAATCAAAACAAGGACTCTAAACATAAGTAAATATAGGTTTCATAATAAAATCATTATTGAAAATGCGTATAAGCACGTAGTAAACAAGACATACGAATATGTCGTGTAATATAGAATGTTTGAGTTGTGGAAGGTATAATAAATGTAATATTTGAATTACGGTTGAAGCGGCGACAAGAAATAAGCTTCATTAACACTGCAGATAATTATTATAGATAAAAGATATTAAAACAATACGCTGGTATCTATGGTTTATTTAAATAAAACATACCCACTGCAACTATTACTAACGTAAGGGTTCACATCACTTTCAACATTTCATTATGACGGAAGTTATATAAAGAAGTGAAAGGGTGAAATAGTAACAAGAAAACGAGTTTTTACTGTACAACAAAATGCATAATGTACAATCCTAACGCTATTGCGGTTTTAAAAATCAACATTCCCATATTGTGTATCTACACCGATGAGGCGTTTCACTACATACATTACATTTGGTAATAAACCTCCAATTCAGATGATTTAATTAAGTCAACAACACATTAAACTCTTTACATCTTATCTTTAACGAACATGATTTGAAACGATTAAGACCTGTTAAGCCAAGCGATCACTTTAAATAACAAGTATGCAATGCTGATTGCATATGCAATCTTTTCTTTTTGTTGTCTCTGCAGTTGTTCGGCCTCAATAGCCATAACTCTACGGTTCAGCTTAACGATTTGTCGCCGTAAATGCACCAGCTCTTCCGAAGTCGACAGCCCTTCTCCGTTGACCATTGGTGGGGTCGGATCTCTGCAAATGTACAACAATTTGTTACATTATTGTGTAATCGTAGTCGAGATAAATAATGACAAGAACGAACGAAATATTGCAAGTGCAAAGTGCTTTCATTCTAGATATAATACTTTAGAGCAGTTGGAACCAATCTCAGTATAAGGATCTGTGGTAACAGATTGGATATGGATGGCACATACCTTAACACAAGCCGTGATTCAGTCATGGTGGAATCGTTAAAACTGTCTGGACGAGGCGTCGTTGACCTTGCGCCGTCGCCCTGCGAGCGAATCGTCCTGACATTTCTCGGAGGAGAATTTGGAGCTCCCATCGGAAAGTCATCGGCTGATGGGAAGTAATGCTGGTCCAATGTGATGACACGCGGCGGTGTGCTCACACGAATCATGCCCGGGTCCGTAGGCAGGACCGCATTGTCCAGCTGGATCTCGCGCGGGGTTGCTTTCGTGCCTGTATTAATAAAATACGATATAAAAAGTTAAATTCCTTTTTAAAGCACTCTATATAATAATACATTACCAATCAAGGCCGCAAACGCCAAAGCATTGTTTGCTGCAATGGAAACTTAGGTTCTAACTTTATTTGTCTCACTTTAAAAAATAGTCACTACGTGCCGACATATGAAACTAGAACAATTTTTATTGTCTTGGAATGTTCAAGTAACACATGCCACATTTATCTAATTTACTAGTTTCTAGCACTATTTTTTATTCTATTATGAGTGAAGATTTGTTGGAAATGCACATTTGTAAATATCTTTAGGTATACAGTATCTAAAATACTTCATTGTAGAAATCATTAACACACATTAACTAATGATTTGCATTATATGCATAGTCTATTATTATAATTATTATCTGCAGTATGTTCAGTTATCTTACACTATCCAGCAAATTGAAGCTTAGCAAATTTACTTGGGCATTGAAAAAGGAAAGCACCATCACATATTTAGTTACATAACCAAAACACTTCTATTCTGTAAGAATGAAAAACTATGCAAATATAAACACATCAAGATTACAATTATGTTAGTCTTCTCACTTAATAAAAAAAAATAATAAGCATAAACAATAACATACTATAATATAATTTTCTAATGCTTTAAAATATGCACTTGGTTTTCCTTTAGTACTACCAAGCGTCACAAACTGCCTAGAACTTTACATAATAATCTCATTACAACCTAACCTAAGTATGAAACTAACTGGTATAGAAAAATATGTTTGATTGTTATATTATTAAAGATATTAAAATTAATGAAAATATAGTTTTATCTATATTATGCAAATATGAAATTAAAAATGACACAAATAAATTACCAATGTGCTGGTCTTGTCCAACTACAAGTATTCTCTCCGGAACTTTCATATCAAACTTTTCATTAGCATAATCCCATCCACTCACTAATCCATTTGGTACACTTTCCTCATCAACAATATCTCCAGTTGCCTGAAACAAAGTCAATGTATATAAATAAACTTCAAAGGTCTTTGATTTGGAAATGTCTTTTAGTAATTATCACATGGTTTCTTTAAAATAAAAGTTTTTAAAAATTGCACATGAAATCTAAATAATAAGGCTACAAAATGGTAACTTGATTGTGATATTATGTATGACACTTCTATATACATCTTGATATTTTCCCTAAAATAATTAGAAAGGACTAACTAAGGGACAACCCATAGAATAATCAACTATAGATAAAGATATGAAAGTTAATTTAGTAGGCTACACAAGCAAATTTACATAAAGTGAATATGGGAGTAGATTGATTTTAAACTAAATATTCATTATAGGATGCTAAGGTATAAGTATAAGGTATTAATGAGGAAATACTTGAACTGTGAGCTTATATTATGCAGTTAAAAATGTTTGCAATGTAGTTAGTTGACTATATAATTATTTAATGAGATATCTATCTGAATATTTTGCAAAGCAGTCACTGCTAAAAATTATGATGTTGTAGACGATATAATAAATATTCGATAAGAAATATGAAATTGATTACCTTAATCCTTTGAGGTACAGTCATATTATGACTGATCAGTCGAGCATAGGCTTCATCAGACGTGTAATTCATCGCTAAACCTTAAACAAGTAAAGGACATGAGGCGTAAAATAACTGTCTGATTTCGAAAATGCCTATACGGTGTACAAAAACGCTAACATTAATTATTTTATCCAAAACAATGAAGGTAGGCACGTCATTTATATGATACTTTAAGAATATCATCTTGTGTATAACTTATATCAAAAAGCATTAAAAACACACAGAATATTATTTATATGTCCATTTACCTTTCGTTTAAATCGTTCACTGATTAAATAAATATTGAAATTATCTTAGTTTCTTTTAAAGACCTATAGAATAGACATTAGAGAAGACAGGAAAATCTAAAGTTGTCAGTTCGTTTGACATCACCGTCATAAAAAAAAAACAATTTAACAATTCAGCCTTGGAGTCAGATTTTATAGTAATCACATCACTGAGGCATGTCACATTTGGTTAGTTTTATATTTTT
>DWJH01000151.1:0-13478 GCA_018248735.1 Tagiades litigiosa | reverse complement strand
ATATTCAGTTCCTAGTCATTTGATGACTCAATCCGTCGTCAATGAGGTAACTAAATTGAACTGGTTGCTGCGTGGCCTTCTTGCAAAGTTCCGGTTTTAGGCCTAAACTAGCCGGTCACGAAGAAATGAGTTAGTGTTTAACATTATGACCATACATTTTTTTATTTTTTGAGAGATAAACGAGGACGTCTTGCCTTGAAGTGACTCCATAGTAACTAATATATTAATGTCACAGTATATTCCCTAACTGGACAAAGATTTATGAGAATAATGATTTTTTGCCTCCGGGTGTTCGAAATAAGTGTTGTATGTGTTTACGTAATTCGCGACGTATGAATAGTGCGGGGGTGTGAAACCACGTGATAAGCCGCAAGGCACACAGTCGAACACGCCGAGAAATATATGTATCTCATTTCTCTCGTCGGTCGCTGGTCGCATGTTTCGAATCCTCTTTGTACAACAGAGCAATGATAGATAAGTTTTTATTCGTGTGTCGGTCCACCTGCCCAGCATCGAGTTAGGCGTGCGGTCGCCGGCGCGTGCGGCGGCCGCGAACCCGGATGCGGCGGTCTGACGTAACGTCCCCCCCTTCCCCCTCACCTCGCCCTATCACACTGCCCTCCCCTCTTCCACCTCCCATCGCCCCCTCCGCCATGCACCTCGTCTGGCTCACCGTCTGTGCCGATCACTTTGATCTCTTTGCCCCGCTCTATGCTTCGATCGACTTAATTAAACCCTTATAAGGTGCACTTGCTAACTGAGTAAGCCGAGTAGGAAATAGGTTAATTACAAGGCTAATAATAAATTGCTTAGAGTTGTCACTACCAAGATCGTCGAATAAATAGTGAGTTAGGATTTTCACAGTTATTGCACATTACTTTACAGTTTATTGTAGATACTTGATAGATAAAATTAGATGAATAAAGTATTTGAATGAATTAACGAAGCATGGTTAATAAAACTCTTCGACTGCTTAGAAAGGTAATTAAAATATGTTAAATGGATTCAGAAGCACATACCTACTATATAATCAAGGCCAGTGAAATCTCATAATATTTGAGACGGCTGTAACGAACATGGCACGAAATAATTTTTATTTGAAATTAAAAATAACGCTACCTAGCCGTTACGGTCTGCCGCTGGGACGTTGACGCTTACTTCGCTTTAGTTAATTCGTCAGTCGTAAGGAAAGTCATCATGTTCGTTTCTTGCTCATTTAATCCTTTTTGAACCATAAGATTAAAAAAAAAGATATCAAAGTGTGGTTTTATATTATAATGCATTCACCTTCATGTAGTATATGGTATATTAAATTTCGAAAAAGGTATTTTCCTTGTAGATTATAATAGGAAAATTTTAAGCTTCCTAGTTAAAGATAAAGGTATATTAATTCCTATTCCAAACGTACAGAAATATATATCGATTTTTAAGACTGCTGAAAACCATCATCTTGAGATATGAGATTAGCATAAAAGCATTTTATATTGGGTGTACAACCTCAAGCGAGTAGCCTGTACTAATACTTTAAATTATTTTTGTAATACAAAGATAAGAGGGAATATGACGAGTCGTGTCCACATTCTAAATTTCTGACACCGTCCACAGTTTCTGTAAATATAAGACGACTTTGCAATAAATATCGGGCCGCGGTAAATTAACCTTGCATACGAAACAGAGTGAAATGGGCACAACACGCAACTCGGTGATTCACGGCTCTCGCAAGCGCGCAAAACGGGTGAATCAAACTCCGACATTGCATCATTATCTCGGAACCATGTTTAACTTTACTGAACGCGTGTATAATGACCAAATAATGTATTTTAATACTTAATTAGAGTCCTCTTAAACTGCTGTAATTTAATTAATGTCCAACATAGCCTTTTAATTGCTACAGCTCAAGAGAAAAGGTATTAGAAAGCCCGTTGAAGTCTTTTCACGGCGTTTCACGATCAAATCTTGGTTTACTTGTTAGCATGGCATTTTTATTAGTTACCACATACATTTATTCGCCGTGTTAGCAGTTTCTATACAGTACTGTTTTTTTAATTAAAAAAAGGTACTACGTAATTAGAAAAACTAACGTAACTTGATCATTATATTTTTTGTAGTTTTTGATGTGTTGAAAGAATAAGTTGGTACCTAATTTCTGCCTCGAAGCCATTGTTGCCCGTATGTCTACGATTATAGTAACCTCTGAATTAATAACAAATCTCTGTTTCATCACAAGCAGAATAATGGTCATATTGGAAACCTTAATAAAATTTACGTTTTACGGATCTATTACAGAGAAGTAGTTATTATTGATATAAAAAAATAACTAACTAAAAGTAAGCAAATGTTTAGGACAACCACGACAAGTCATAATTTTTAAAACCTAAGCGAGTGAGTGAACTGAAAACACGCTTCGAAAGTTACATTTTGACTCACTCATATTATAACAATACGATCCAATTAAATGTCGGTGTGGTACACGCTAGCTGTAATGGAGAGATGAAACTTTAGATAGCTTGCTATCTCCGTGCAACCTCGTTGCGAGCACTTACAATGAACGGCGACGGCATTCCTCAAGGCCGGTCGTTCATTCCTTTGGATATCGTCTCTAAGCTACCCGAGCTTACATTGCTATAAAATCTGTGCAATACAAGAATGGAATAGACGTTAATAGCTCTATATTCTTTATGGTTTGGATTTTTCGCAAGTATAATAATCATTTTGTACATAAATTAATTAATTTGTTTTTTTTTTCTAACGGTAATGTAAACTTCGATATAAATTTTTAATTATTGTGGATTAAATTACATTATTGTTAGCTTGATAACAATTAACTTATGAAATAAATTAATTACTTAAATTAATACTAAATAAAAACTTAGTAATTTAGTATTTCTTAGTGTTCCTTTTATTTATTTTTAATTGAAGGAGAATGATGATATAGCCTAAGACAAAACATGCTTGTCCAATAAGAACTTGCCTTGAATACACCCAAATCATGCTCATTATAAAATAATAACGCAGGCAGGATCCAATCTTTTGTAGTTATAATTTAGAAATTTAAAAATAATAAGCTAAGGAAACATCTACAAGGAATTGATATAAAGATATTACCTACTAGGTTTAAATTATTTTTAAATTAAACAACTTAGCAATTTTTTCCCGCTATATTGGCTAGAGACCCTATAAAGATCACACAATTGAGATTTGGCGAAAGGTCCTAAAAGCTAGTTATCAAAAAGGTTTTTAAGCGTTCACCATTTATAGCATAAAAGTTAATTGAAATATGTGCCTAAGTCGAAAGAGTAACGTGAGAAATCAGATTAGCGGTTTCCTGGTCTTATTTCACTATGATTTGCATTTGATATCTATGGAGGCCGTGTAAAAGGCAAGCGATCGTCGATAGAGTACGCGCATGTCCAATAAATTGAATGTTTAAAGGCCGCACGGCAACGTCTGCGCCCGGTCCAATAGGACAGATCGTGCCCGCCGCTCTCATGCAGCGGTGTTAGGTGAATTGTGGAGATCAGGGCTACCAACATTACACACAGGCTATTACTTTTTTATTTATGGATATTCAGTTTTGACAATTTTAATATGCAGCGATGAACTGTAGAGATCAGGGATGTATTAAGCTGCTGATCATAGACATTTTTTTCTATTTCATTCTTGGCAACTTTATGTAGCTATTCATATATATTCTGATTGTCTACGGAAACAAAATGGTAAAGTGTACCTACTAGTGCATGTAACATTAAATATAGGTTAAAAATAGGTTATCGAAGTGAAACTCAGGCTTTATTGTAAATCGTAAAGGTAAGTAAGTAAAAAGTATTCGTATAGGCAAATCGTATAAAAGATACTGTAAAATTACAAGTAGACGAATGTTTACCAAAAAAAATTTTTTTTAACACATTTGAGTTGTCTCTGTAGCTATTTTCGTTACATGTCTAGTATTTGGTGTTAGCCCTGCGTGAGTCAGGCTCCGCTGGCAACAACGGTACTGGCCTCGGCGGCGGCTAAGGGCGGGCCCTGAATGCCGTCCGACTAGTTTCTCCTTTGCACCAGGAATGTCACCTATATGCGATATTATACATTTTAGACTTCTCTAACAATATGATTGCAAACTTCGGGAAGTTTAGGAAAGTCACTAGAAACTGCTTAAAAGCATCACTACAGTACAATCTCTTAAAGTTAACTATCTCTTAACACTTAAATATCTCTTAAACTTCAATTCAGTTACTGTTATTTTTTGCCACAGTAATAAAATGTGCATAGAGTTTTTTTCTTACTACGCTACTTTTGCAAAAACATAATTCTTTAAGAATTGTAAAATGTGAAGATCAACATAAGTATCACCTATTCTTATTTTAATTATTAAGTATATTATTTTCTTCCAACAAAAATTCTTGAAACGCATAGTTACGTACGCATACAAGCCTTAGTTTCCTACAAGAAATTACTTTATTCAAGAAAACAGTATGGGGAAATTATAAAACAGTCACTTGAGCAAAACCGCAACTGCTTTTCTGCAATAAGCCCTTTAGACGTAGACTATTAACTTATCTATGCTTCATTGCTTCGGAGCGCATTTTAACAATAGGTTTCAGTTCATCATACGATACCAATCACTAAGTTTAGCAAGTGACTTATAAAATATCTGAAAGGAGTTGGATTAGATATTACTTTGGTAAAAAATACAGGTCAATTTGTCTTTGGTACTTGCATATTGCATTTGGTACTTGCAATTACTTGTTAGTAGTAGCATCAGTGTCATATATTAAGTTAAATTACGTTTTGTAACAACAGGTTTTTATTCGGTACTGTATAACAACATTAGATAGGTATAGGTATTTTGTTTTAATGATGACACATACTCGGAAGCGGCTGCATTCACGTCAATGAGAGCGAGAGAGAATATATTAAAAAAGTCGCATGAAAGCTCCGTTGTCTCGTGTGCACGTCATTTGGACTGTTGCTAGGCAGTTGCCACGCACCAAATAAATACTATTGCTATGGATGCGTTAATATGTAGGTATAATTACAAAGAGCTTGCTTTCATTCGTAACCGACCACGTGAACGACAAGAGCCATGTGCTCTATTTTTAGTCTGCCATGCTGTTTGAATTATGCATATTTTGATAAAATAATTAACGGGATAAGTTCATAATTATTTACATATTGCCAAAAATATAAAATTTGTTTATAATATGATGTAGCAACTTATATAAATAAAAAATATGAAAATAATGCTCGTTGTTGTCGACTATTACTGCTTACATTTCTAACATTAAGGCATTGCTGCATCACCATCATCATGGCATAATGTTGTACAGATTACCATAGCGTGGTACGGAATGGAACTGCCAAGTTCGCTACAGAAGACATAATGCGCGCGCTCCGTGACGAATCCAAGATGGCGGATTAGCGCGGTTTGGCGGTCATTCACCCGCACCCGGTCAAAGCCCGGATCGCATGCAACGCCGGCGCAACATTTTGTTGATTTTCAAATGTGATTTCAATTTGATAGAAATTATAATGAAAAACATCCTTCCGGAACGGAACGGCACCGTTTTAAATTTAAACAATTGTAAACCCTAAAAATTGTCCTTTATTTTTTTTTGTTTCTGACAACTGTTACCATAATTATATTAACTGTAATATTGCAAAAATATATAATATTACTGATAATCGAAAAATATGTACCTGCTGGTAAAAAGTGCAGTTTATCAAAATAATATGATAGTTTATATTGTATAGTATTTAATAGTAGGTAATACAACTTTGTAATTGGACAACACAATAAATCACTATACTGATGTAAATATGAGTAATTCTTGTGCAATATCTGTAAGTACTAATTATTATCAATGCAAAGTGCTATGTTTCCAAAATCATTCTTGGCAATTTGTAATAATAACATTTTATTAAACACATACAAAAGATAAAAACAACGAACAGATTATTATTTAAGAAACTAATAATGAAATGAAGACAAGCTATGACCTGTCCGTTCTTGGAAATAGCCAATATAGGGTTGTCAAATATCTTAAGTTAACAAAATGTAACAAGAAATAAAATATCACATATTATTTTAATGACTGTTTCATGGTCCGTTAACTTTGGAGCTATCTGAAGATACTCAGTTACGTAGACTATACTCACGAGACATAGAAAAACGATATTAATATACTAAACACATTTAAAATACCTTTGGGCCTTTATCTGCGCACTACAAAAGCTCTAAGTCTCACAGAGCTCAAAGATCAAAGAAAAACATTTGTAACACAGAGCTTTAAAGAACTAGGTGTCGAAACATTTCCCCTTAAGGATTCAATTTATTTTCATCCATTCTAATAAATATCTGTGATCTTCTATTTTATATACTCAACACACCTTTTCAGTTTAATTTAAATTAAATAAAAAGCAATTGTGAAAAGAAAAGGTCTTAAATTTTGTTGGTGGCACCCCTAGCGGCCAGGGTCTTGGCAAACAAAGCACGGAGCCAGTACGAGGAGACCAGGTCGGGTGACGTCATCACAACACCGTGACTCACCTGCGGACGAAGGAAGCGGTTCATCATTCCAATGTCGAGCTGTAAGGAGCAATCTTTGTACTTACTGGAGAACTGCGTGTTGCATTTAGTTGATATACTAGATTCGGTCCGTAGCTTTTCTTACATCAGTAATATTAGGTATACCAGACGACTTTACTTCTAGACGAGGTATAAGGAAAGCTTTTAAGTGATGGCGATGATCGGTTAAGTAGCTGAGGGGTTGGAGCGTAAATACTAACTTTAGCATTTATAATACTGGTAAGGATTAGTACGGAATGACTACGAAGTGACTATTACAAATTTAGCAAAGCGACTTGCACGACTATGCAAAATGTTTTTATGTGATACATCTGCGTGTGTCATTACTACAAACTGTGTCACCTAATGCTGTTATGCCAATTTTTTCTATATTATTCCAATAAACAAATATTCTATTACTAATAAAGCTTTGTGTTTTTAATTTACTTAACTGCAATTTAATAACAAAAAATTAATAACAATTACGACGTTTCACATCTGCTGGGCGTTCTTACACATCCAATTTCTTGTAATATGATAAGAGTAGGAAACATTCGTGCAGTTCACCCAATGACGATTTAAAATACATGACACGGACATAACACAATTTAGTGAAATTGTTAAATACATGTTTCAGCATTCGTACAAGTATTGAAATAAATGAATTACCAAAAATTAATATATATACAAAAAAATACTTAAATACCATTCCCTTAAGCACTTGGTCGATTCAAGGTTGAAATTTCCAGAACGGAAGCAATCAAACCAAAAAAGTATCGCGCCTTCGATCGAGGTGGCTACTCGCATTGCTGCCTAGAAACACGACATTAGTCATACATTGTTATAAATATGCATAAGCTTCCTATTTGAGAAAGCTGTTTTTTTATTTATAGTCCATAGGTAATTAAATGTATAGTTAAATACTGTAAACGAGCAACTGTATATAAAAATAAATTAGCTGTCGTTTTTGGTTCGCATAAAAAACCCTTTTGGATAGGATTTTCTCAAAATTTGCTCTCACTTGATCTTTATACTATAGAAAGAGTATTGCCGGCAAATATAAAGTTTCTTCAACATAATAAGGTCACGGTTGATTAATGGTATTTAAGATTTATGATTATTATTTTGGATAAATTAATGAGCTAAATTATATTTATATAAATTAATAAATGAATAATTACAGGTAATAAGAACTATAGGTCAATAGCATCTGTATGAAACCAGGTAAGCGATATTTATAATGTCACTGTGTAGGATAAAAGTTATCGATGTTTATCTGTGAGTACAGAGTATAAGGCCGACAGCTTTGATATCACTTTAGGTAACTTCGCAAGCTAGCATAATTGTTGTTATACGGCATGTATTGATAGATTCCGAACGCAAGAAACCTTGGACCTTCCAAAGATAACATTTAAAATAACAACGAGTCCAAAACTACATTAACGAAGTACACAGTGTACATTGCTAACTTACGGAGTTCGACACAAACACCATCCATTCTAATTGATCAATGATATTTCCAATAAAACAGTATCAATTCCGGAATACACATTTTAAGCCTTAGATGATGATACGTGAAACTGGATTCGGACAGGTATGTGACTCATGATCTTGTTGTTTGTTCAATGTTTGTATCGAAACATAGGCCTCGGCTGCTTCGCGTCGAACCGCTCGCTTCAACATTTTCAAGTGTTAATCTGTAGTTGAGTTCTTTGTTGCGCCGGCGCACCCGATGTCGGTGAGTCAGGGAGGCGGTGCTAAGGGCGCTACGCCCTGTCCCGCCCGCGCTCCGCCCAGCCAGCCATGATTTTGCCGCGCTTTTTTTTTCAATCAGATCATATCTGCGTCATTCCTAATGTGTTGTCAAACAGTGGTGGAGTCACGTCAATGAGTCGAGGCTATTATTGCTGGCGTGTATTCATGATTCGGCCTAGCATTTTTTGTCTGGAACCGAGCGCTTGATCGTGATCGGCTAACGAAGATCTGTAAGGTTCTAGAAACTGTATTAGTTATCTGTGCAACTCTATGTGCGAACGCAGCTATAGGCTGTATATTGCCAGTTAATTACAGGTGAGTTTTTGTTCTGTTGCTATGTGTTTTGTTTTAATTTCGAAGCTAATTAAGACACTCGATATACAAAAACTAACAACGTGATAACGACAACGCTCAAGGCTACTTTTTTCTATTGAGTAGCTTAAGAATTGTGATAAACTGGTTTGTTGAATTTTCTTTTCTTAGTACTTTTAAAAACAATTTTGAGACTATGAGGGGACCTGATATACTCTTACTTTATGAAGCTATTTAATATTCTAATTATAAAAATCAGGTAGGTACATTTAATTATGGACTAAAACTGATGCCTGCTCCCTTAGAAACACTGTTTTTAAAAAATACGTTTACCTAAACATGTAATTTGAATTTTAATAATGAAAAGTAACATTTGAGTATTAATACTGCATATGTATCAAATTAATTGATTAATTGCTGTAGTTTCCACGTAAATAGAAATTTCTCCCAAAAGGTTAGGTGAACACCTAACATAATTTAAAAAATGAATGTTTTTGCTATTCAATTTACTTTATCACTAACATTTCAGGATATGTAAAGATAATATTAAATTTAATCAACTTTGATAAAATAGCAAGAAGGATAAGACAATATTTATTATATCATAGAACATGTTCTTAGTAATCGAGATATAGCTATTATAACACGATTTATTTATTATATTTGTAACCTACTAAGCTTAAGTGAAAGTTATTAAAGATATTTCTTCGTAGGAAAATAAAGAAGTGAGTCATAAATAAAAGATCTTAACATGTCTGTATTACCTACGCATGGTTTTTATTCGTCTGTTTCTTTACTGTCACGTGAGTAAATATCAAATAACCATGGAATTCACGTGATAATATATGCAATCCAATCGTATCCAACATTAAAGTGTGCCACTGTACTTGCACTATTCGTGCAATTACAGTTTTTAAGAATAAGTTAAAGCATCCAGAAGCCTACAATTAATCTAGACCGCAGTATATTGTGTACGTTAATCCTTACATTTTTTTCATTGCACTGCAACTCATACCAAACTATACACATCTCCAATAGTAGAATCGTCTTATATAATGAGGTCGTTCTTAATTGCGTTGCTACTCTTGCGGTCTTAGCTGATCGCCTCAAAAGTTCTAAGTATACAGGAACCCACATCATTCAAACTGTAATACAACCATAACCAAAAAAATGCTTCCTGATGTCAGAGGTCTATTTTTAAAATGTTTTGTTTTTATTTTTGCTGATTATTTTTCATCAGTTTAATGTACAAAGATGTAACAAACTTATCTTAATTTTTTTTTGGCGCTTCACTAAATTTTTTTAATATGTCATTATAGAAACCACTACATGGAAACGAATACGGTAATAAGGATGGAATGTCGTTTGACTACTAAAATGCCAATATACCGGCATCATCAAAGAAAATATCATACTTTATTAATAAATTAAAATATAATTAAATGTTTATGTGTACTCATTGCGCACAGAATATTTTTAAAATATTTGCTGCGTATTTAAGATTCAGTTTAAGGTAAAAGTTTGGTAAATTTTCCGAAAAGTAATTCTTTATAATTATAATACTTCCCTGGATTGAATATGTAACATAGGCTATCTATTGTATCTATCTCTATTAATTAGTTCTTAAACTTCAATTATTTATAACAAAATAAATATATTTTTATAAAATTCTTAACTGATTAAGAATTTTATAAGAAGATATTTATTTACAAATTAAGAAAAACAACAGATGAAGATGCAATGCAAATTATTCATACGCTTTAGACGAGCTTCCTATACTTATTTCAATAATTATATTATATTAAGGTAGGCGATGGTTACATGTTTACCAACAGTAGACAATTCAAATTTTGACGTCCCTACCGATCTCAACAATTTTATAACCTGTAGTTAAATGAAACTGTAACTTTATGATTTAATAACTGTCGTCCTCAAAGCATAATCTCTTCTAAAATTACTATAACATTTAGGTAAACAACTAATTTATTTTCCATTTCTATAAGACCAATAAAAATTTTGGCTCCAGAGTTGCCGCCCCAAAATATTTAATCTTAAAAAATGTATAAGATTTTGATATAAACAAAGACACATAAACAAACACTAGTTAGAAAATATATGTAAGTTAAATCCAATACTAAATTAACTACAAAATTAACAAAACTTTACGTTATTTTTAACATAAAAAAACTTTTCATTTTACAATCATCACAGTTTTTAAAGACTATTAGTGTTCAATAGTGGTGACAGTGGAGTGAAACGAGAGGCATTACTATTGAATGGTTTAGCTTGTTCAATCTCGAAACTGCTAACAGTACCTGACGTCTGTCCGTTACCGAACCACTTATTTTAGATCGCATTCTTCATTCCGATGGAATGCCGTCGGAACTTTCTCAGCACAGCTCCAATGTCCAGACAATGTGGCGCCGACTTTATGAATGAGAATCTCTCCTCATATTAATTACAGTTTTTAATAATACTTCACGTATGTTGATGATAATTCAATTTAAAAATCTAAAGGAAAAAAATAAATAGTCGAAATATATATAACCATAAATGATCATAAATTCCTATTATTTTTTTTGTGTTTGTTATTTTTAGGACAAGGTTCTTATAAAGTAAAATAACATAAAAGATTATTTTTAATTAAAATCAGATTTTATAAAATCTAAATAATGCGGTACAAAGTTCGCCGAGTCATCTAGGTAATAATAAATGAAATGAAATAAAAATTAAATGAAATGAAATGAATTTAAACATGTTCATTAATGACGTAAAATCAATTACAAGGACGGTATCCCCTGTTCCGTTTAAAAATTACGCTCTGATCTAGATTTTTAATCAGATTGTCATGTGAGTAAGTTATGTCTTTATTATTGTAATATACTATGGCTGTGCTAACTTTAATCTATTAGACTACAGAAATTGTGCACTTCATGATCTATTAAGATAAGGGCTTGTTCATTAAACAAGTAATGTTTTAGCAACTTTTTTAACAGCTAGTGCCCCTTGGTAATACAGGTGAGGCGTCTTAATTGCCTAAACCCTACCAAACATCGCTTGTATTTTGTTTGTAAATATTATAATTATTACATTATTTTAATTGTATTTTTATTCTATTACATTATTGAAATTATTAAGGGTTGGTAAAAAGGCAGTTTTTAAAAACACTATACGTTGTAGTATTTCTAAACAATTTAATGGTATGATCCGCTTTTGGAATTACATTACTAAAAAAATGTACCTACGTGATGTTTGACTACAAACTTTATATATCGTGATTTTTTCTAAACCTTCATAAGATTAATGGATTAGTCCTAAAAAATAATAACAATTAAAAAAAATATTTAATAAAAGCGAAAAAAGCAGTTGCACACAGTTTGTGTTACGTACAGTTGAATTGACAACCTGTTTATTTTTGGTGTATTATTACTTATTAACATTAAATTTCTCTATTAATTATTTTTGGTACTTATAGGCTAATTTAATGCCTGTTTAACTTTCTCCGTAATTATGTAAGGGCAAATATATAGTTTGACTTTAATTTTAGTTCTCGGGGCTTTTACATTGTATGTATCCACATTCCTTGGGTCACAAGGAGTTGTAATAGATTGAGTGTATGAAGAGATTGAGTTGAGTCTATGAAGCGTGATATTTTTAAAAGTGTTTTTTACAAATTCTGTTAGTCCGGACCTACATAGGTAACGATAACTTTCAACACGATTTTGTACCAACTTGAAGACGTCCAATTAGTTATAAATTTGTCACCCGTGTTTATATATACCTTTTTTAAATTATGATTGAAAATTAATTATGAATCTTCACCTGGAGGAGACCAAAAAGTGCTTAATTTTATTCTTTATGCATATTACAGTAATTGTATTTTGTTTTTTTAACTTCCAAACATGATAATTATTTGTGACAAAGCATTTGAAATAGACAAAACGTTAAAAAATAATTTATTCTTTTTAATGAAAGATATTAAAGTCAACTTACAAGAAATCCTAATGAGGTATGTTTAAATGAAAATTGATTGTTAGCCGGGCACGAACATAAAATATAGAGACGGTCGGCTGGTACAGGTAATTTTATGTCTAGACGCATAAAATTTTATAGACGAGGAGGTAGGTATATGGTTGTTGCAATTAAATGTTTCACTTTATAAGGGAAACTGCCCGGGGTTCAAGCAGTATCTTGAAATTGCATGGATGGTAGTCATTACGGAATCGGCCGTGTGAATTAAAAATTGAGTTATTGTGTGTTTCAGTTGTCTTGGATACGGGGCTAATAATGATTTATTTACATTGCTAAAACTGTAAAGTATGAAAAAATCTTCATAAACATTTCATAAAAGCCTCTTGTTATGAATTATCACGAATACCTAAAGTAAACTAACATTACATTACATACTAAACGTTGCCAAACATATAATCGTGTAAAAGGAAATTAGGTAATTTTATTTATGTTTAGTAATGTGGTTGATCTCCGTTTTGAAGAGTGCGTGATATAGTATTGCAAACAAAAGCACTGATACCTTGCCTAAAACTCATTATACATAGAAAAATATAACTTATGGAATCCGAAGAAAGTTCAATGCAATCGAAATAGTTGTTTGAATCGGATCAACAGTTAAACCAAGGGATATTACCTGTTACATATATTTTACCTCCTTACAAATCTTTATGAATAAACGGGGCGCATCAGTTTCAAATACCCTTGGAGCTATTAGTGATAATTGTGTCGCCAGTGGTCACCAGCGTGAAGGCGAGAAGGTGCAAGCGCGTGTAAGAATCGGCCGCCAAAATTCGCGCAGATTGAGCGCCGCGAGCGCATTGGTGCACATCTAGAG
>DWJH01000150.1:0-13494 GCA_018248735.1 Tagiades litigiosa | reverse complement strand
CACTTGTTGGCGGTAACGGTGGAGCGCTGACGCGGCGCCCGGCACGACGACCGCGCCCTCTCACTGTCTCCACAGTTCATGTTATTTAGAAAACAGTGAAAATACTAAATTCCTTAGAATACGAACATCCCTATTGCTGTTAATCTTTAACTGTGCCACCGTGTAACAGTATCGAGTTATGTATGAAAATGTAATATATATTTTGTATCCTTTTTAAACATAGTGAAATGTACCAAAAACGAATGAAACGTAAAATATTTAACGAATTAGAAGCTAAATAATGAGACGTTTACTAAAATATTAATATAAATAAGATAGAAAGCGCAAAACTATTTGTCGCCAGACATGTATGACACTTATGATGATTGAGTTGCTAATGTGAGTTATATGGTTTTATGAGGAAAGTTACAAATGCCATATATGATCCTTAATAAATACAAAATACTTCTGTGTGAAATGATCTAATCATATAGACATTTTTTAGGCATTTTCTCGGGAACTTTGAAAACAAATAACAATGATACAACCTAACATAACATTTACTTATTTACACATAACATGTTTAATTACTCTGGTTCCGAAACATAGTTTAAAGCTAATTCAGTTTCGGTTTCGTTCTTTGTTATACAAACAAAGAGGTTTCGTAAGCATTAACTGTACAAATATGTTGCTATTTTCTTATAAAAAAAGGTGAAATTTGGTAAAAGATTTCTATGTAAATTAAAACAGATGTGATTGTTACAAATCAAAGTGTCGTTGCTCATTGCTCGGTGTTAAGAGAAGCGGCATAATCACGAGTGGCGCGGCGCTGCGTCCGCACGAAAACGTTGCTTCTCCTGACCCACTTTTACTTTCTTCGTCGAGAAATCACTTCACATGAGTCGTGAATGGAGTCGAAAAAGCGGAAGACTCATTGTGGATCACTCCCACGGCTCTCTCCGCGCGGAAAGTTGTGTTAGACTTATGCCCTTTGTTGCTATTGCGTCGGTTTCTATTAACTATGATCACGACGTCACTGCACAGCTGATGACACAATATTGCTAGAGAATGGCCAATCACATGTACAGTTACACACATTATGGTACCTGCCCGCTGAAAGTGCTAAATTACATGGCCGCAACGTAAATCGATTATGAAACCATAAGCTTCCTCCATTCTGCGTTCGGAATTTTTTTTTACGTGCAGTTACTTAAAACAAATGTAAAAAAAATTACAAAAACGATTAAATTGTTTTAAAAGTTTAATATAAAGAAAGCAAAATTAAATGTATACCTAATAAACAATAAAATCTACGATATACAATATGATAAAGAGTTAAACTCTGACCGTTTAGACTGCAAGGCGTAGAAACTTAGAAAATAATTTCTCAATTACATTCCTGTAAAAACTGATATTAATAGCTTTGATTAAATATAAAATGAGTGAAGATGGGGAAATACGTTACACTATCCGCACCGCTCTCGCTTATGGCATGTGCCCACTAGCAAGTAACGGTGCCGATTGCCGACCGCATGTATTGCCAGTGCTATTATTTAATTATTCAGTTATTACAATATCACGTTCTGGCAGGTGGCCAGTACAGGTGGTATTGTTACCCGCGAAAAAGTAGGGCACAAATCAAATTAACCGTGGTCCCGTCATACCCATTGAATGTAATGGATTAATACAATGTAACAATGGCCGATATTTTTAATTGTAGATATTAAATTATGTATACAAGAAGTTATATTTCTCAAATAAGTACCTATAACATTTTAATATTTATATTAATACGCGTCTATCACATACGAATGAGGTTGTTTACGTGACAATAATGACTTGATGTAAAATTTTAATAAATATACCAAGAATAAACTATGAGTAAGGAAAAGAAAGTTTCCTAGAAGCTACAAGAGGTAACCCAGAATATGCTAATTTAAAATGTAAATTCCGATACGAGTTTGTAAAATATAATTTAACGACACCTCTCCAATATTCAACATAATAAAAATTTAATTTGACCATGTTGTATACTATGATATGATACTTATTATACACTGACTTTTCTATAATTCAAACATGAAGTTATTTTCAATATATATCTAAAAGTAGAATATGTACTGAAAGCTTAAAGTCGATGTCACTATGGACATTAAATGAAAATGTCCTTGGTTGAAATGCAATACCTGTAGGTCATGGAACAAGTTTCTCGGAGGTCTGTAGGTCAACGAAACAGAACAAGTACCCACATACCTAATTATTTATATTCATACATGACGTATCTAAGCATTGAGTATAAATTGTGTATTATTTATTAGCTTTTCATTAAAAAAAATTTAATATATCCCTTTCGGCCATTGGTGTATCTTAAAAGGTTCCAAATAATTTCAGTTTTAAGGTTAAACATACTTTTAATTTTGAGCACTGGGATCCATTCATATCCATATCCAACTGGGATAGTTAGAAAACCAATAGAAGATATTAGATTAGAAATATGTAGATACAACTAGTTCCTCATAAAATATAATACAAATCCTTCTAAATTATGAAATTATGAACAACAGCATAATATCCGATTGTTTCTTTTTATTTTGATGACTAAAACTTTCTGAGAGAAGTGTGTCGGCGATCTCGACATTGATATTGAAATACAAATTGTTTCGCAACACACTTATACGCAAGAATAATACCAGCTTTTTCAAAGCCATTACTTCCCAAATAATTTCTGTAAATAATACATCGAAATTTTAAGAAATAGCAACGTTTTTAAATTGCTAGGTTTTATTATAACATTGTTCAAGATAAGGAATAGTGGGTACAGTTGTAAATTTATGAAAATTGTTAATATGCATCCCTCAAGAGTAGTTACGTAACTCCCCAAACCAAACAATTATATTTGGTGTAATAGGAGGCAGGGCAGACAAACCGTCAGTTTTACATTTTTAGAGACTTGCGTTGGACCGCGCCATAACCTACGGATATGAAAATAGTGCTCACCACAAAACGGTATTCCATCGGGCGACCATCGGCCGTCGTTGCCGCAAACTCTTCTGGCGGGCCCCAACAGCTCGAAACCTCGGTCGCAAACGTACGTCGCCACGGTGCCCTCAATCATTTCCTTCTCGGAGAAAAGCACACTGCAATGCGCCGGCGCACCCGGGAACGGGCAGCTCGACGCTTCATAACCTGACAACCAAGTAAGGATATAATATAATTTACAATCTCAATAAATAGTACAATAATTTCGCTACCATTGTGCAATTCAGTATTACAATCTGTAGCGAAATTATATAGTTGTTTAGAATAAAAGAACGTATTGACGTACAATTTAGACATGATTGCATCCGTGAAACGCTGATCACGAATAGCCTGTATGTATTCATTAATAAATAACGTTATAAGAATATATGTAAGCAATAATTTCAGAACGGCTGGACGAATTTCAATACATAATAATTATATTTATATATGTGAAATCACAGCTATGACATGCCTAAGTATAAATTCCGATATACTGATCTGTATTGTTCTTGATAGAATCTATATTCTGTATTATCTGTAAGATTATGAAGCATGATTTTGACATAAAACCTTGTAATCAATATGAATTTCGGCGAGAACTTCAAGCGGTTTAGGGAAATCTCCAAGCTAGTCACGGGAGATTCCCGAGCGCCGCTCTTGGCTCTGCGCTTAGCGTCAGTAGTGATCATGGTGGCGTTATTGACAATGCACTTGCGTTCACTACGAGTGTTCCGATGGGAGCACTCGGTCACTGGAGGTGTCATAATCACATACTTCGTAGCAACTTTGGGTCTGACGCTATGCGCGGGCACTCAGCGTTGCGGTGGTGCAGCACTACAGGTTACTCGGGATTGACTTATGCAAATTTGTTCGGAACATTTATAAGCACAGCCTCTAGATGCGAAATGAAAGCTCGATTTTAATGCTAATCTTCAAGCGTTGTGTAAAGATAATGTACAACTGCTTTTTATACTATACGTTATTATTATATATTATTCTTCTCATAAATTAAAATAATTGTTGTTGTCTTCTGTATGTCTGTCTGTCTGTGAGTCCTTTATAGAATAGTAAACTATGCATTTGATAATGTGATGATAATGTGATGGTAAGTTATTGTGTACGAGCCAAATAAGGTTTTTGAGTTGGTATTGGACCTGGTAGGTGGCGCTGCTGTCGCCAAATCGCTTAAAACTTCAACGAGACTGCTAGTTCCTTATAAAATTAAATAACGAACAATCCTTCAACAGGCATACTTAAGTGGAACTGGAGCAGCCCTGATGGCAGTGAACGCGGCAGTAATATGCCGACGTTGGCAACAAGCTGGTGAGCTAACTCGGGTTGTGGCGGAGTTGCTGGCCGCATTAGGGATTCAACTCAGAAGACAAGTTCGAATCAAAGTTCTATTCAGCGTAGCCGCTGCAGTCCTTTTACTAATCGACTTCATTTTCTCTCCTATACTGTTACCCATGCGCACGGGATCGAGTACTCCCATTCCGCAGACTAGACAAGCCACCTTTGATTTCAGAGGCAGTTTTCAATAATAACTGTCATAATAATATTATTTCATATTGATGTTATTTTATTTATAAAAATATTTATTTATATTTTCGTGTATTTTTATAATATAAAGACCAACAGTTGTATTTCCCATGTCCATAATAGAAATAAAAGTTACGATTGATAAGGGCTGCTGAACAAGTTCAGTGTTCATTGCATAGTACGGTTCTCATACGGAAAAGATATCTCACAAGTTCTCCGCAATCAGTAGTGGGTCATAGAGTTGCTCTCCGGAGTAGGACTTAATAGAAAACATAAAATAGAACGCCCACGACAATTGCTTGTAACTCAGTGTTTTTGCATATTGATTCTTCTTATATGTATATAATAGTATCGAGGATGGTTGGAGTCTGTTGTTTTTCCAAAGTAAAAGAGATGGCTTTGTGTAGACGAAAAACAGTATTTCTGAAGTAAGTATAATAAAAATTCTGTTCCAAATCATGCGGATTTGTTAGAATTTAACTCAGATTAGGTTTGTTACTCACATCCAGCTCAATGACATCTGTCAGTTGCGTAACGGTATTTACGCGCCTGTTCGATTATCAGAGCGGCATTGTTACGTGAGGCGTGTTTTAAAACGGGCTTAAGTAATCAGAGTACCTTTAATACAACTAAATCGAGAAGTAGACGAAAGTCGTGACTTAGAGTTATTGCATGACGAAATAGTTAACGCGTCCGTCAGTACAGTATTCGGATCGCCGTGAAACGTTCCAAATTGAAACGGTCCGTGATCAAAAATGATCCGTGGCCATTGGCGTAGCGTAGGCGAAAGCGCGAACAGAAGTAATCACACGGCTCAACTTTAACGAAGCGGCGATGTTCATCTACAAAGTGCAAAGTTCAGGTTGGGGATCCGTCGGAGTTGTTAAATAAAACGATCAAAAAAAACTGAAGATTTGAGGTATATTATGCGGCACGGCGCCATACCGAAACTAAAAACAAAACAGCGGCCGGCCGAAATTCTCGGCGCAGCACGTTCCTAATTTAAATTATTATTATTTTTAATTTTTTTTTAAATAACAAGCGGCCCATTTATAGATTGGTAACAGTTCATTTAAGTCAATTTACCAAATATTGTTTTACTTTTTTTATATTAACTCCACAAGAGTTGCAGGTATGTGTATTATTGTTTTTATTTTTAGGTGAACCCTTAAAAAGGGAAATGTTTTAAAAAATACAAGGGAATTAACTAAATTTTGAAATCGAGTTTTAATTTACTTAAGTTTATTTTACGATGAAACTACATAACTTTATAAATATAAGTTTGTTATTATTTTCCCCGCATCTGTTAATTTATATTTAAAATTCTGTTGTTCAGTAACTTTAGAGATTATAGTCTGCTACACTATTTTGGCACGTGTAAGTGTTATGATTGGTCTCCATTATCCTCTTTTTTCGTGCCTAATGTCGTTAGAAAGTTGTTTGTGTGTCAACAAAGTCTTAAAACTTTTTCTAGACTATAACGAACATTCACAAATAAATTGTCATATTAGTAAGCACGTGATTACAGGACTTTCTTATCAATAGGGAAAAAACCACACACACGCTTTTTAATCTCACGAGAGAAGGATAAAAGCATGTAGTTTAGATGGTGTAGTGATACTTTAGTAGCATATACATATATCATAACAGCCGTGTGCCCGTATCCCACTTCGCACAGAATTTTTATTCTATTAGTAGTCGGTCACATCTAAATACGCAATCCTTAGTCAATATTGATCACTTTTAATATCCTGGCACCTATATTCGTCACTTTCAATATTTTAGGACTTTACAATTATACAACTTACGAGTTAATGCAATTTCAGCACCGGAATGTAGATGCGTCTTAAAAGCCACTTGTCTAATATAAAAATAAACTACTGTCCAACGTTTATATCGTAAAAAATGTTATACGATTCATTAAAATTGTTTCTAAACAAGCTAATTTATTAAACATACATACTCGTATATTACTTAAAATATAAACTATAGGTAATATAAATACAAAGTAAGCGTGTGATTGATTCTGTAATATTTTTTATACACACAAAATATTGGTCATGGATGACGATGCAAACAGAAACAGCGGCAACAACAATGAGTATACTTATGTCGTTCCACAACTATGTATTCCGAGGCCTTGTGTAAGTACAAGTATAACTAACAGTGACCATTGACCCTGGGGTCAGATGCGAGTGAAAGTTTCTACATAGTAAGCACGAGTGACTAAGCATCCTTGTAGTATCTAACTATGTACATGAAAATATATAGTAAGCCTACTACTAGCGCGGTTATCTATCCGGGTTTTGAATGCCTTACCTTACAACAAACTTTCTTCTTCGTAAGGAATGCTGAGGAGGTTAAGCTACAATCCATCACGATATCTCATTTGTATATATAAGTGTGTTAATTACAATACACGAAGATTCATAAAATACAACGTAGGCACTATTTATTTACAAAATGGGCATTTTTGACACCACAAAGTGTAATTCCAAAAAAATTAAAAATACATTGTTTTTAATTTATTTGGAATCAACAACCGTGTGCGACAAAAATGACACGAAATCGACTCAAAATAGCGTCATAATGGCTGCACTAAATGCAGCCGCTTGTTTCGTGGTAAACAGAGAGGGGCGATTACTTAAGCTAAGAAAGCGTGATGACCTCGACGATGGTGCGTTCCTCATTTCGCGAGAAACATAACTTACAAACTTAATTTTACCGCCACTGATTTCAATTTTCTTTCAACTTAAACTTTAGTATGATGAAGAGAAGCGCGCGTTTTCAACGCAGCACTTCTGTTGTTATGTGGTTAAGGTGTTTCCTAACAGGTGCAAAACTGATCGGAAGTTAAATATTACTATTACTATAGTATACCGGTCTACATACATTCTAAACCATTAAATGTACATAATAAATTTAACGCAGAACCAATCGAACCTTTACATCTTATAAACTTTGTGATAAACAAAATCTTGTAAGATTTTCACAATTTTCACTAACATTTTTTGTGTTATATACCTACTATAGACTATATCTCACGTCTTGACATTTTTATTGATGCTGACTACAAGGGCTCAATTCTCAATAAAAAATAAATCATTTAATGTTCTATAGGATTTCCAAGTCATTTTATTCAACTTGATAGCATTTGCTACACATAGCACAACATCGACATTTATAACATAATAATGGCTTTTTGTTAAATCCTTCGCTTAATTATATTTCAGCGACAAACGATGGTACATAGAGAAGAATAGGTAGATAAGATCGAGTAATCTCCTAAGGGGAACGACCGATAGAAAAAATGTAAATAAAGATTACTTACTTCCGCCTTTTATAATGTACCAAGCACGTGGGCACATTACACTAATATCTAGTGTGTGTGAGTTAATTAGCAAACAGAGGGATATCGGCAAAATTATTGTTAAGTAATATCAATTTTTAGTACAAATTCATTTAATAAAAGCCTTTTAAAATCGATATCATGAATTAATCTGCAAAAAGTGTCCACAGAAAAATGTATAATAGGAAACCTTAAATAATTTTCTATGTAAAACATTTTGTTGCATTGATAAGAATCATACCATAATTTCAAGTGATTCAAACTATATTACTAAGAAGTCCTATTTTAAAAAATATGTAAGGACCTATTATTGAAAAGTCGTACCAAAAATATCGACAAGGTACTTCCGTTAAGGGAACTAGCAACGCTGGATACAATTAAAATTATTTTTTGTGACGACTAACCTTAATGTTGGAATGCTTGTAATTACAGTTTTCTTCGTATGGATATCTTTTACACCTATAAGAGATGAATAAATTCCTGTTATCGCTTCGACGCATACAACGGTGCTAACAAGTGTGACGGTCAGCCGGGTCAAACATTGACCTCGTTATCTCACTTAGCTATATATTAACTTACATAGGAAAACTAGAACTAGAAAACTATTAGATTAAACTGAAACATTCTAGAGAACGGTAATCATAATAAATTACTTATTTTATTTATATGCAAGGCGCTTTCATTTAGAAATCACATAGAAATATTATTACAAAATTTATGTTCTTTAATAAACGAGTAGAGATCGTTTACTACATAATAATCGTTAGTGAATCTAATTATATATACATTAATGTAGATGTATATTGTTAAATAGTTGCTCGCTCGCCCTCAATTATCAGCTGGGGTGAAATTTAGAATAAAGCATTTAAACATTTATTGACGCGTTCATGTTTCTCATTAGGTTTGAGCTTGACCCATATAGAAACATGTGCTGGTGTTAAACGATTCGCGACTTTACTATCACACGCTTAAGTGTATAAGGCGCGGTGCACACGTTTTTGCGTCACCGAGAAAGCGCTTTCACGGATCACGTCGATTCACCGACGGCGTTGCGTCAGTTTCGCATTTGCTGATTCAATCGGCCGCATCTTAGTTTAGGTACATCCTGTAATTCGTGCCGGATGCTTATGTTCCCTAATTTGGAAAATGTGATTAATTTCGTTTTCGATTGTACAATGTATACTGGTGTAAACATAAACATTCAGATATAGTGTAGACAACAAAACGCTGCTAATTTACTTATAATATGACTTTACTTACCTATATAATTACCTAAACAATGCATTGTATATTAACTTCATATTTACCTATAAATTAAATTAAATATGTCAGTCGGATAAACGGAATTGTATACGCGTTTAAACCGACGTAAAGATACCATATCACCATTTCGTTGCAGATTTGTAATGAATGTATGTAAATCTTGTGTTCTATATCTAAGAAACAGCGATAGCACTAGTATCGGCTAGGCAGCTCGACCACATTCTTGTACCGTTACGACGTCCAATACGCAGTTAGCTTACGCATAATAAGGTCGACGACCAACCCACTGGGCGATGTAAATTGAGGCACGCGACAGGTACTATCGCCTTTCAATGTCAAGTTCTAGGTATAATTCGGACAATGCAATTAAAATATACACTAACTAGCTGACCCGGCAAACGCTATTTTGCCATAATAATTAGTAACAAAAATATAATTGTTAATCAGCTGTCCGTGCCATTGATTCACGAATTTATGTCTTATTTGTGGCTATAAATTATTTTTGCTGCCCTTTAAAGAATTTTATTGTAATGTTATATAGCCTTTCTCAAGAAAAATACAAATATCGTCATAGTTACTGATATTAAAAAAAATATTAATATCGGTAACTATTACTATATTTTAAATTCATAATAGAGATGCACTATGCGTGACTAGGCCACTGGGCCACTGACATCGCAAAGTTATTGATCGTATCTTGTGTTGTTGAGTCAATAGAGAGTGAATTGTTTTTTCACTTCAATTGAAAATAAAATAATTCTTAAATATAATCAGTTGAAGAGGATTCCTTTACGTTACACATATTTATTTTTGTGTATCTAGTAAAAATAGAATTATTTTGAAAATAAACATCTTAAAGAAAAGAAATTAAATACAAGATTACAATTTTATTACTACTTTATTGATTATATTATAAAAAAAACAGTTTAAAATAAAAGAATGTAGGTGTTACACATGATATTGAGTGGTCAAACGACTTACATTGTCAATGACCCAAATACAAAACTGAAGCAACTTCCCTTAGAAATCAGCCACAGCGTAAACGACCTTAACGTTATGAAGAAATTAACACAGCTGATTGTTTCATATAGATACACTCAATTAGCAAGTTGATATTATCATCATGAATACTCAAGTAGGCAAATAGTTAACAATTCTAGAACATGAACTTTTCAAGTTAGTAATGTATATCTTTTTTTGTCTCGACTATTGGTTTAGTTTAGTTAATTTTATTTGATATCCTATCTTTATATTACTATTTTTAACCGACTTCCCAAAAAAAAGATGTTCTCAATTTGACTGTATGTAAGCTTTTTTATTATATTATCTACTGGCGTAGTGCTACATTTATCGGTAAACATCATTGGTACTGTACAATATACAGTTGTACACCGTTTGTAAAGTAATTGCAATAAAGTAGATAGTCATGAAAACAAAGTTTCATGACTTAAGTGATTTGTAAACAAAAAATAATATTATAAACATTCTTTTACATTTAAAGCATGTAAATTGTCCATACGCGTAGCTATTGCAAAGAAAATAAAGTCATGCGAATTTCTTCGGCTACAGATAAATAGAGGCCAGTAATAACCTCTGTTTCGTGACAAAATGCAACCTAGTAGCGAAACTTTCACTGAATGACAAAATTATTATTTTTTACTAAAAAAAGTCCTTTGAATCCAAATAGCTGTGAGAAAGCGTAAACTTTTGTCACAGTTGAATATTCTTTTGGCATTACGAATTCATATTTTTTATTCGGATGGTTTTATTATTCCGAGAACATTAACTTCTATCTACAACAATCTATTTATATTAACCATTTTCGTGTACCTAGTACCTACCTACAAAAGTTCCTATTACTCTTGTTTGTTATTTTTACTCAAGACATTATTATGGACACATATGGATAAACGTTGCTGTACAAGAAAATCTAAAAATAACTTCTCGAATAATAGACTTTAGAATACAAACATAGTATCAGTTCTAGTAGACAAAGTTACGTTTTTGATATTTATTGGTTGTCAATAACGTTCTATTTCTTTACGCTTAACATCTCTATGACTGTTCTACTCATAAAATTGTCATTGGTAGCTAGATTAGATGAGCAAGAATGGTGGAAATTCCAGAAAATTAGCCCATCGTTACAAGTTGTAATTATGTTACATTTTAGTTAGATTTTTGAAAACAGAAAGCTTTTTTAAATCATAATTATTACGTTACATACATTGACAGCGTTCTGCAACGCTTTGCTTAACAACCAAAAGGTCTAACATGAACTTCAAACAAATGAAGTAGATTTGGTCGCTCATTCCAGACATCACCGGATAAAGGTAATTCTAAACTTCCTGAAACTTGAAGGGCTGCATTCATAAAATGTTATAAACAACTGTCAAAAAATAGGAAATGAGGCAATGGTGAAGCCAACCGTTAACTAAACCATAGAAATATTATAATAACAAGGTGTTAATATTACTTATCTCCCATTAAAATGTAAAAATTTAAAACGCATTGGCCCTTATAAATTTATCCGCAACAAGTAATTTTTTAACAAAATGTAGCTTGTATTTTGAGAAGACTTTTAGCAATACATCGGCGAATATTCAATTTCATGAAACATCGGCCAATTACAATATGATTATATGTATAAATAAGTTTAGGAACGCAGTCAAAATGGCGGGCATTGGCTAGTCTAATATATACTCGGAAGGTAGGAAAATATTAATAATAAAACAGCAATATGATCGTGCATTAGTCCCGTGTCCATCGCCTCGTCCGAGTGCGTAGCGCTCGTCAAAGACGTCAAGTCGTCACGCTTCCGTGCAGAATAAAGTTTAACGGATGCGCTATCGTAATAATAAAACAGTAAGGTAGGTTCGAACATTGATTATCGTTCTCTTCTATTATGTACACTATTTATCTATTAAAGAAAATTATCTTAACGTTCTAAAAATTACTAGTAATTCTCATTGCGACAGATATCTGGTGATCTAAACATTACAAGAATTTAGTATTGTAGAAACTATTAAGTTGTTATTGAATCGAATTGAATAAGTTAAAGTACTTATTTCATTGGAATGACACATGTAACAGGTATACGTGTGGAGGTAAAGTGACATCTGCAGTCCTTGACGTTATTTACCTCAAACAGGACGATTGTCTAATTTGTGGCCGGTTAGTTAGTTGGTTACCTCTAATGTGCTGGAAAAGTGGCCACCAACATCTCTTAAACTGAAACATAATCCGCTAGAGATTATCATAGCAAAAAGAGGTAAAAATTATGGTGGTACAGACTCCGACGAACTAGATAGAGTACCACAGGTATGTTTACTATCAGAGATGTTTCGGAACTGTTCCTATTAGAAAATATTTATAATTATCGATTTAATATTTCTACTTGAAGGGTATATAGTACGGTAATCTACTGAAAACTGCTTGTCATCCCGCAAATTGGGAAAGTTGTTAATTATAATCACCGTTGCTTTTAGATACTATTGATCAATTAAACAATTGATTCATTAAACATGAAAGTAGGTAAGGTATGCCAAAAGCAATTAAAAATTTCGGAAACATGATCTATGAAGTGAAAATCAAAGGAAATGTTGGTGAATCGGTAGAAGATCAATAAGAAAGTGGGTACATCTTCAGAGGCAGTGGGACCGTCTCACCTACATTTACAGAAAAAAAATGTTTAAACCAACCTTGCAGCAGAGCGAAGAAGACAATAAAATATATCACATCCATGGTAATGTTCACACAAAACGTTCCGTTACGACACTCGCGGCGGTTTTCTTTGGGTGAGCGCGATCATGGCGCGTAGATCTCGAATGACGGCGGGTAGTCGACTGAAGCGAACTGAATGACGAGGCCCGTGAGCCTGGTGCGGTCGAGACAGGTGCGCGGGCGCATCGCAGGTAGACGCTATAGACGCGGGCGCTACAATTACTATCCCTACCGCAATGGCCGCCTCGCTCTCCCCTCGGAGCTTTCGCGTGCCGAATAACAAATTTCTCGAGCTCCAGGGTACGAAACCTACTTTACGTGTTGTGGTTTCAAATGCGGTGACCACTTGCTGATAAATATATTCTCTACTCCGGTAACAGGTTGATGTTTCTATGAGATTACGTGTACCAATTAAGTCAGCAAAAGTATTTTATTTAAAACAATGTGTTATTGTTATTATTATTACCACGTAAAACTGTTATATTTCTATGGAAAAATGCTGACTAATCTCCCTGTCATCGGCATCTATGGAGACGATCATGACACCTATTTATAGTGCGGGTGCAGCTGCCGGCGTGAACGCGTGCGGAGGGCGCGGTTGTATTCTGGATGCGACGTCGTAT
>DWJH01000149.1:0-13514 GCA_018248735.1 Tagiades litigiosa | reverse complement strand
TAATGAGCAAACTTCTTTGACAAAAAATAATATTTAATTCAAATAATTAAAAATGAAATACAAACGCATGTAAGCATTGAAACAATTTATTTAAATACTTCACGAACAATGAAACTAAGAACTACAGAATAAATAATACTGTAGTTAGTCTATTAAACACTTTACAATAAAATATGAACAACTCTCAAATAGTATTTTGTTAAGAAACTTCACTACATGTTTTAATAACATTTAAATGGGCACAAGCGTGGAATATAAATAGAAATGAATTAAAATTCAACCATTTACACAAATAAGTTATTATTTAGCTTACATGTTGTTCCCAAATATTCTGCAACAAATTGTGTAGCTTGTTCCTTGTTCATAGTTTTCATTCCCTGTGGATTTTCTAAAAATATTGTCATTTTCTTGGTGCCATTAGAAACATTCACGAATTTGCAAAATGGTGATGATTCAGATTTAAGAACTTCCGGCTTAGCAGCAGATGCGACAATGCACTTTGAACTTAGTTCCATAACGTTATTTATCTCAACACCTTCACACCACAAAGAGAATTTTATACCATACAACCCAAAGAGGATTTCAACTTGTTTATACAGTTCAGCTACAGACATAAAGTTTCCACTTACATCAGTGAGAATAACACTACCTTGTGTATTTGTTACTCCAAACCTAGGTGTTATACCATTCAATGAAATATTAGCCCATGGGTGCACAGGTACTTCTACGTCTTTCCTCCATGTTATAATCAAGTTAAGTTCAGAACCCTTTAGTTCTTGCATCTCTTGAATTATGACAGGCTTAGATGCTGACAGTTCTTCAATAGATTTCATTGGAGCTTTTACAGTGTTTTCAATGAGCTCACGATGCATGTTTATAATACGTAAAATATCACTACCCTTCTTCACAGAGAAGTAAACATCCACTTCATCTGTTGGTACTAAATGCGCTTTCTTTCTTAACTTCTGAACTCTGTTTATTATTTCTTTTGCAAATCCTTCATCAAGCATATCTTGATCTGGCGTAATGTTCAGTAATATCAAAACATCGTTATCACTATGTGCTTCATATTGATCATTTCCAGTAGCTTGATATATTATTCTCACTTCCGAGACATCAATGCGATGACCTACTAATTCAGTATAGCCATCAGTGATAAGCTTTTCACATTGTTCATTATTGAGATCTTTTAATCCTTGCATCACTGCTTTGAAATCACCCTTAAGTCTTCCCCCTAGTATTTTATGGTCTGGTTCTACCCTCAATGTAATACCATACTTCTCTTTGTCACTAGTCAAATGAACTTTCCTTACATTCATTTCATCTACTACATATTTCAACAATGAGTTTATATCTTTCAGGTACAATTCATCACGATGAATTACAATCATTTCTGGCAATGGATACTTTATAGGAATTGTTTTCCGGTCTCTTAGTACTCTACCTAATTCTATAACCGACTGCATTCTCTGAACCGCTCGTTCAATGTCTGTATCCACTAAATCTAGTTTTGGTTCAGGTATCATATTAAAATGTACACTTTCAAGAGACTGCTCTGACTGTAATTGTCGTAACACTTTATACATCAATTCGGTTAAGAATGGCGTAAATGGTGCCATCACGCGCACCATATCGTATAAGACTCCAAACAACGTGTCTAAAGCCACTTGACAGTCTGATACTCCATTATCACCCTTAAGCCTTTTTCTATTCATTCTTACATACCAGTTAGTAAGGTGATCAATAAACTTTGTCAACCGTGGAACTACCGTATAAAGCCTATAAGCGGCCATTTCTTTAGTGACAAATTGAAGCAAAGACTGTGTGAAAGATGTTATCCATTTGTCCATTACATTTTCCTTGACAGCTTTCTCATTAAAACTGTAATCAATATTGTCTTCTTGTACAATTCGCTCTACGTTCTGCATTAGAAATCTGAAGGCGTTGTACCACGGTAGAAAAACGTCTTTTATGACATCTCTAACGCCTTCCTCTTTGAATCGAAGGTTTTCCGCTTTCACAACAGGTGAGTTCACCAGGTACAACCTGAGAGCATCTGCTCCATACTTTGTTACTATTTCCAGAGGATCAGGGTAATTCTTTTTTCTTTTAGACATTTTTTGCCCATCAGATGCCAATATCAATCCATTTGCGATAAGATTTTTGAACGGAGGTTTGTTGAATAAGGCAGTTGATAAAACTATAAGAGTATAAAACCACCCTCTAGTTTGATCAATTCCTTCAGCAATGAAATTAGCAGGAAACACCTCTTCAAATTCTTTTTTATTCTCAAATGGATAATGGAACAGAGCGTAAGGCATAGACCCTGACTCAAACCAGCAGTCAAAAACTTCAGTTACCCTTTTCAAGGGTGGATGGCCCGATCTAGCGGAAGGGATTTCCAGATGATCAATACTTTCTCTATGAATATCAGTTATTTCTTTTCCTGTTAAGGCACTTAGTTCAGCAATACTTCCGATGCATACAACTTCCTGCTTATCAGCAGAAATCCACAATGGTATTGGTGTACCCCAATATCTATTTCGACTTATTGCCCAATCGCGAGCTTCCTTTAGCCAGTTTCCAAATCTCTTCTCCTTCACATAGTCTGGAACCCAGTATGTCGCCTCACTAGATTTCAAGAGATCTTGGCTCATTTGTTCTACCCTTACAAACCAAGATGGAACAGCTTTATAAATAAGAGGTGTTTCAGACCGCCAACAAAATGGATAACTATGTTTTACTTGGCCGACTTGAAGCAGCCTATTCCGAGCTTTAAGGTTGGCTATTATATTCTTATCGGCATCTTTTACATATTGCCCTACAAAATCCTTCACAGGTTCGGTAAATCTTCCACTTGCATCAACAGGGCATATTATATCTTGATCTCTAGTGATAATATTTGCTGCTAGGCAAACTCTAAAGTCATCTTCACCAAAGTATGGTGCCTGATGTACTACACCAGTACCAGAATCATCAGTGACATAACTATCTGTTAATATCTTAAACGCCTTTGGACATTGTTCAACAAAGTAATCAAATATGGGTGTATATTTTATGCCTTTTAACTTTTCACCAGGAAGTTTTTCAATTATTTCATATTCATCCACATTTTTGAAAATTACAGGAAATCGAGCTTCTTGAAGGACATAGAAATTGCCAGTGCTTTTTTCTTTCACTTTTAAGTATGTTAACTTAGGATTAACACAAAGAGCTAAGTTGCTTGGAAGTGTCCAGGGAGTAGTTGTCCATGCAAGGAGAGAAAATCCTTCAGATGTTGGAAATGTAACAACTACGGCAGGATCCACCACATCTTTATAATTTTGACCAGACTCAAAATTAGACAGAGGTGTTGAACAAGCAGTTGAAAATGGCATCACTTTCACTCCTTGATATACTAATCCTTTGTTATACAGTTCCTTGAATACCCACCAAACAGATTCCATGAACCAAGGGTATAGCGTTTTATAATCATTCTTGAAATCTGGAACAAAAAAATATTTATTATAAATAATGATACATTTTAAGTTAAGTAAGAACAAATTGATAAACTGTACTGAGGGAAAAATAGCTATGCAGTTCAACTGATGAAAAGTGTTCACTAGAAATATGTCTATCAAATGTATTATACATTTCAAAAAATAACTTTAAAAAAGCCACTGTCCTATGCAAACTAGATTACACCAGTTCCCAACATCTTTGTCAATCTCCTTAAATTTTTGGGTTTACATGCACACACCAAAACTTCAAATCATAACTATTGTAAAATACTTACCAATCCATCTACCCATACGAGTGATAATATGTTCCCACTCAGTTGCATATTTCATAACAATTTTGCGACACTCAGCATTGTATTTGTCAATGCCCATTTTCTCCACATCTTCAGGTCCCTTGATGCCTAACGTTTTATCTATTTCAAATTCTACAGGTAGCCCGTGGCAGTCCCATCCAAATCTCCTCTCAACATGATAACCCTGGAATTATATCACAAAATTATTAGTCACCAAGAAGATAAAGAGTGTTGGAGCTTTTATTTACTAGATAATTAGGGTAATAATATAAGTTCTAGTTGTTATTGGCAGTAATATAACTGATCATTTCTGCGTGTTCTTATAATACTTTCATCATCTACATCACAAATCATCATAGACCCAATAGGACTTTCTTCTCATATGTAAATAGGTAGAATTTAAATCCCTTCAAAAAATGTACAACTCTCTAGCATGTCGATTTCCTCTCAATATTTTTTCTGCTATCTCCAAATGGTAATATAGGTAATTAAATGCTAGTAGTAAAAGTATAATATAATACCTTCTGATGAGCATATCGAGTGACCACATCTTTGATGGTTCCAGCCAGAATGTGCCCATAATGAGGCAAACCCGTTGCAAATGGTGGGCCATCATAAAATGAATACCTGCATAATGAATTTTGCTTCATAAGTTAGAAAAAAAAAATTAATTTTAGTAAACTAAAAAGTAAGGATAATACTATATAAATATTGTTGTTTTTAATGGCTTAACTTTGGGTTGCGGGTAAAAAGGATTTGTGGCAAGAAATACATTTGTAAAATAAAACCTTCAGAAGTAGCAAAAGTATGACCACTTAATGTCAATAACAATGCATGGATTGGTTACAAAGAGAATTATACAGTTCGGGAGAAGTTCAGTTTAGTTGGTAAGAAACAAATTATATAGTCACAATTCATAAAATGAACAAAAATAATATTGAATAAAATATTTTTACAAAGCTTGAACTCGATATTTCACCAGACTAGTAACTAAATTTTATTTCCCTTCAAATAAATAATACTAGCCTCTTAGATATTTACTTTCATATAAATATTAAGATATGATATTAAAAATCAGGTTATGGTCGTACCTTGGTTTATTCTTCGATTGCTTAAGACTACTGTTAAAAGCATCTATCTCTTTCCAAAATTGAAGAACTTTTTCTTCCTCCTTCGGGAAATCAATATTCTCAGGAACACGGTTCACTTTTGAGGACATGATGCAATTCTATGGGAAAATTAAAACTTCCACGCAAAACTTCGCCACGCCATGCCACCGGCAACCAAAATGCAATTGCCAATTTGTCACTTGCTGTCAATTAAAGTATATGTCATCAGTGTTATGTCAATATAATACTCGTTCAAGTTTTCAGGCATACCAAAACGGTCAATACAACAAGTTTAATTCCCTTTTTGTGTAACTTCTTTTCTTTTCCATAATGCGTGCTGATAGGATAACGTTTTAACAGTTTATCATTACTAATATCTGTAAGTTCACGAGATCGAAACAAGATTAGTTATAGATTTCATGACGACTCCATGATAAGTAAAAAAAAATTTTCTTTTTATTCTACCGAGTTTCTAAAGCAATAAATGAAAAGAATAACAATATGCCACGAGGAATATTATCGAGGAATAATATTGCCACATGTCATTTGATAGTTTTAACGAACACATTTGACATTACATGTCATTATCAATTTTGTTTTGTGAGTTCTGTCTCAGACTCGGGTATTCGGTTATTTAAACAATTATTTCATTATATTCGTCCTTTTAATATAGTATGAATAGTACATATAATTAGATTCAAATTAATATGTTTTATTTATTTATTATAACAAATTTGACAACACAGTTTTAAATATACAATGGATTGTATGTGGCTTAAGACTTCCCCAAGGTACAACAACAAATGAATAGTATAAATTGTACTTTTTATAAATATTTTGTTTGGATTAAAATATGTTTGTTTCAGTCTCTCAAAAGGAATTTCTATTGTCAATAAATTGGATGATACAAAGTTTGAACAATTTCTAAAAAGAATTGTTATCAAATTAAGGCAACAGGAGACAGATATGTTCACAGAAGAGGAAAAGAATAAGCTAATAAAGATTTTCAAAGTTAACGAGGAACAGCTATTGCTGGCTGTAAAAAGTATTATCTATGTGTTTAAAAGAATATTGAAATTTATTTTTATGCCAGCTGATCTTAAAAGTGATTTAGTGAATATTGGTTTTACAATTGAAAAGTCGGCGGTGTTTGTCAAGATCTGGTCATCTGAAACAAGTGCCACTTTGAATGAACTGGCTACAAAAGTAGTTGACAAATGTGATGATAATTTAAACATATCTTGGAAGTTAAACACGGAATTAAGTTCAGAGTACCATAGAAAATGTAACATTCCCAAAACATATTTGTCTCTGGCATCTGACAAAAGTGAAACTGAAATGGAAATGACTCATAGAGAATTATATTCAATTTTTCTTCAATTTGAATCTATCCAAAATGAACTAGATAATATTATAGTATAGCTAAGAATATTTATTGTAATGAATTATATTTCATTATGTATTTGTGCCTTCATAAATTATATTGTTTAAAAAGTCTATAACTATACTGTTTAAAAGTTACCATTCTGGTTTTATTTATTTGTTAAGAACATTAAAATAAAAATGTGTAATATATTTATAGTGTCTACATGCCAACCATTTACCAACACATTTAGATTTACTCTAATATTGGTGTCAACATTACTATCATCCAACACCAAAAGCCAATTAAACTAAAATAAGAGAATACAGCAGCAAGGATAAACATTACCTTGGATTCGATGGTGATAACAATTTATCAGTGTAAAGTAGGGTATTTGTGCAAAATCTGCACTGAGAATGGCTTTACCTTCTCCAATGCTTTCTTGACAGTCAAACAAGACTGGTTTTAGCTAATAAAGCCAGGAACAACTTTCATGGGCATTCAAATGAACTTAATATTAGATAATCATTACAGGTTTTATTATATTTAAAGCAATGAAAATAATTTTAAACCTATAAACCTTCGATTTAATAAGAAATAATATCAAATGTCTATATTAGCATTGGTAAAGATGATAAAATATGTAGGATGACTTTTTCATTATAAAATCACCAGTACTGCATCTATATATATTATATATATTTTTATATTTTATATAAACAAAATCATCTTTGTATCTGTTGGACCTATATTTTTTCCATATAAACAAAAAAACATAATAATTGTATTTGGATTCCACTTTCTACAATATCATCAATGTTATAAAAAACGATTATTATTGTTAAACGAACAGGTTTCATGGGTAACGACAGTTTATTCCTTACAAACAAAAAATGCAATCTGTAACATTAGTTTAAACAAAATTATGGTGATTTGGCCTAATATTATAAATATAAAAAAAAGGATTCTATATTTACGCGACCGGAAACTTAAAAAAATACTTTTCACAAATGATGCAATGACATAAAGAAAACAAAAGATGCTATTTTGATGATCTTATAATTTCGACTGTTTATCTAATTATCTCTTCAAAATTCTCAGCTATATTTGGAAAAAAAATAAAATGGACGGTGATAACACAAAAGATGGCCCTGAAAAGCCATCAACTAGTAAAAAAAAAGAAACCAGAAAAATTCATTCAAATACAAATAGCAAAGAATATAAAACGAACAGCAAAATATCCATATCAGGTCAGTCATCAAGCTCTGGAGACAGTCGAGAAAAGTCATCAGATTCAGGATTGAACATGCCTACTAAAAGCAAGGACTACAGTGTATTAGAAGAACCAATTAGAGAAAATAGAAAAATAGGTAGCAGAGGCAAAGAGAATAGGCAAATCTTATATAGAAGATATCGAAAAGGAAGATTAGAAAAGCGAAATCAATCATCGGGTAGACGACGAAGAATTTTACAGCATTCTAAGACAAATCTAAGAGGCATTGATAAGGCAAGAAAAAGAAAAGTATCTGGATGCACAATTCTTTCCAGGCTATCGTCAGCCACATTAAGTAAATATTCTATTTGCAAATATTGTAGACACCGATACTGTAGAAGAAGATGAAAATTTTAAGATTCTTTAAAACTTGCTATTGTTTAATTAAATTATTTTTGAAACTTCATAGTGTTATTGAATTATTTATCGAGGTTTAATTTTTTTATAGAATTCATATAAAAGCAATCCATTTATTTGCAGTAGATTTAACAATAGATGTCCTCATTATAATAAAAACATATTTTTTATATAATATTAAAATATTATATAAAATATGTATACTAGCCAACAATGAAAAATTTATAATAAACTTGTTAATGATCTCAAAACGAAAATGGTTTATGAAATAATCTCGTTTTAGACTTTTTATATTGGCTCTTTACTTTGATCATCTTGAACATAATAATACATTGACTTAAAAACAAAATTGTCAACTGTCATAATATTGACAAGCATTATCGACTATAGACAATCTTGGATTTTAGAGAATGACGTCATAGACATTACCTACTCTACTAATACTCATACGTCAGGGTTTTGGCAGGCCGTGGGTGAACTTATTTTCTTCATTGTTGACCTTTCCTAAATCTAAGGTGTAAAAATTTAATCGTTAGAAGTAATCTGGTGGTATCATAGTTTCTCAATACATTTACTTAATCATCTCCAAGATGGACTCCGAGGACGACACAAAGGATGATGTGGATTCTGGGAATGAGTCCAGTGGAGACGATGTCGACTTTGTAATGGACGAGACACACAGCGCAAGAGAAAGACAAACCGAACTGGACGAATATCCGTACGAGGTGTTATCAACTGAGGATATCGTCCAGCATATGGTGGACTGCATTAAGGAAGTGAATAGTGTAGTGGAAGTAAGTATGTTAGTAGTAAACAATGGACTGCACGAATGAGGTTACTCGTACGACGGTTCACTTCACTTGACTCTTTTGTGTTGCACCTATTTGTATTTTGTTTGGTACTCCAATTTAAATATTATATATAAAATATAATAAGTTTTTCTAATGTTTTCTACTACCATAAGTGTCCGAAATATTTATAAGATATATAAAACTTAGCTTTTGTTGTTAATAAAATGTAGTCATGAATATAATATGACTCACCTTCCTAATGACAAGTGTTATAAGATTATTGTTTGTGAAAAGATTTTTGCAAATATAAGTTTCTTAATGTCGATTCTGTCTCACTATCAGTATTTAGGTCAGTCTAGTGTTAATATATTTTTTATGGGCTGCATGGTCACTTCACACTGAGTGAACTGTTTAGTCTGATAACAATAAATACTTGAGACTTTATATAGTATGAAATCGTTTTCCTTATATCTTAACTATTCTTTATATAATTTATAAATAATAACAAGCACCAAATCCAGAATTCAAGTGTGATTTGTCGGTGTGTTTGTATTTTTAAAAGATATTTCACATAAATTGTTTCTACAACTGTTGTTTTCTTTTTACTTTAATGTTTACTTTATTTATAATTAATTATATATTAAGTAATTAAATTTCTCATGATTAAAGGTGTTTGTTGTAATTAATTGTTTATTTATGTTATATCAGTAGAAAGTTAATTCATATAACACTGACAAGAATAACATTCTAATTGGAAATAACTTTAATAAAATTAATTGTTTTAAATAATGGTTACCAGCAGTTGATTATTTAATAATTTTTGTATATGCATATGATTTATTATTATTTGTAAGTAGTGTATATATAAATTAAATACATATAGGCATTGACAAATAGCTCATTAGCTGTTCTGTGCCAAAATATTATCTTATAATATATTACTATGTTCTTATTATTATGTAATTATTTTAATGTATGTGGATTTTATTATAATGGACAAAAATTATTCCTTTATTGATTTGTAAAATTAGTTTAATACATTCTGTTGACCTTGAACTTCAAATGTACGTTTTATAAATATAATTTTATATTATATTTAATTTTATATTTATCCTACTAATTGGTAATTACAAATCGACATGATCAGTATCCATTTGTATTTAATAACTGAGTACAGGTTTACTCTTTTACTTAAATATTATATTTCTCATAATCTTCTTAAAAATATCTATAAATTTATATTCATCACAACAAATTAATAGTCAGTATATTACTAAGCACTGGTCTCCTTTTAAATTGAAATATTACATCTTATATTTCAATATTTTACAATTTCATTTTGTAAAAGTTAGCTTATTATATTGTATTTTCTTTTTTAATTTGTATAAAATGTCTTGTTTATATTGAAATATTTGTTTTAGATACCAGCAACAACAACTCGTATCTTATTAAATCACTTTAAGTGGGACAAAGAAAAACTCATGGAAAGATTCTACGATGGCGACCAGGACCAGCTGTTTTCTGAGGCTAGAGTAATAAATCCATTTAGGAAACCAGTCATACAGAGACCAAAGGTAACTATTGTTTCTACAAACTTAATATTTATTTATTATTAAATCTTTAAACAAAGAATAGGTTGGAACTCATTACAAATAAAATTAGTGATAGAGGCTAGGCAAAAGAGAGCTTGAGAGAATCCTAATTTTAATGTGGTTGGAACACCAAGGGTATTCATGGTGGCACATTTAGAACTTCAGTACAGAAAATACAGCTATTACGCCATCTAGGACAGTACAAGCACTGTAGTTTCTTGCATCTGTAGTTACTTTCACAATACAAACTTGATTGTGAACATTATTTTTTAATGTGAAACAATATTTATATCAATATCAATCAAATCAATATATCAATCAATGTTGAGAAAATCAACATTGGTTTGATATTAGTGAATGTAATGTTTAACAATAATATCTTTCTTTAGTATTTATGTACAATATTTTACATTTAAAAATAAAAATAAAGTTATCAATAAAAAAGTACTTCAACCTCAAACACTAATTCTATGCCGATGCAGTCTCAAACATTTGTTAGTATTAAAAAATATATAATTGTGGTGCTTTTTGTATGACATTGTTACATTTTCCTTAACCGTTCTTATTTGAGGAAAATATTTGTTAAATCTTTGTAAAGTCATTATATTTAATTTACAAATTGTAGCTTTATATATGTTTCATTTTTTATTTATAATTGTTATGTAAATTTTTTTCTTTATATATTTAAAAGTATTGTCTATTCGGTAATATCATTGTAACATTTTGTTTCAGTTGCCCAGAAGGATATCAACTTCAGGGGCAGAAGAATGTGAAATATGTTTCTCGGTTTTCCCATCATCGGTAATTTTAACCTAACTACTACTTACACTACACTGATGTTTTCCTCACTTATTTTAAATGATATTGGTGCTCTCAGAAAATATATCATAATGGCTTGGTTTTGCTTATACACAGAAATGAGTAAAATAAGTCCATTCATTTTGTGAAATTATGTTGAAATTCTCTTTAATATATATACTTTTTTTAAAATATTCTAAACCTGCATCGCCGCCAAATTAACCATTATATCATAACATTCGAAATACTATTCAATATAGTTACTTGAATACGTCTGTTTATACGGGCAACGTCATAACTCAAACAAAAAGTTACGTAGCCAACGTATTGAACAACGTATGACTTACTCCGGCAAACATTATGTTCATATAGTTTGTACATAGTAATATAAGTCTAGCTAGACCGTCTGGCGTGAACTCTAAGAGGATTCTATCGCGATCCTAATGTGATGTTGTCTTACTTTTCCAATTTCTTGCTTTTATTCCATTTCCCTTCCATCCAACTTTTGTAATTGAGTAGGCATCTGTGAGTAATAATGTTTATTCGTTATTTGAAATATTATTTCGCTTTTTCATATAGCAACCAACCAAATTAAATCCTACTAATATTATAAATACGAAATTTTGTTAGTTTGTAAACATGTATGGTAGACTTTCATGCAAAAACTATCGAACGGATTTTAATGAAACTTTACAATATTGTAGCTTACACGTCAGAATAACACATAGGCTATTATTAATGAAGATATTGTCCAAAATATAACGATAAGATAAGATTTTTTTTTTTAAGTTTTGATTAGATTAAGTTTTGAGTATTGTGTTGTCAAATTTTAATACTTTTTTAACCATGTGATAAACAATCCTAGTTTCGAAAAATGGAACATTATAGAAGATTTCGGGATACATTCAAAGATAAATAACACTTATTATATAATATTTTAGAACTAATATTTCCCGTAGTACAGGTGGCGTGTGGCGATACACAAACAAAAATCATCTGCTACATTATTTTCCGTAACAACCAATTCGATTCACGGAAATCTTGGTGAGGGATATGAAGGAGTGTCAAATATATTTAGTTAAAACTTCTTTAGAAACAAGTGACAACTACAGCCCATGACATGTAATCACTTCAAACAAAACAATTGTTCTGTTGAGGCCAGTCACAGCTGCGTTGCAGTTCTTAAAGTCTGAATTGAGTTAAAAAGATTCATTGCCGTACATTACATTTTTATCGTACCTACAAAATATTCAAATCATACAGGAATGTAGTCAGCTCAAATATTCATAAGTAATAACTCAAATACGCCGGCATCGAGTCGCGAGTCGACAGCGCAAGACAAATATGCAAATAGGGCCCCGATCGAAAGTTCACCAGTTTCATTTCTTAGCTGAAACAATATATCTTTCGCATGACACGAAAACAATAACTTCGCCGAATGCTGCCGAGGAACATGCGAAACCGTACCGAGTTACTATGCGTCGTAAATATTGGATACTGCTATCGTCATAACCTTTTGTTGGTATAAAATTTTATTTCCGGTCAGATAAAGGTACATCTAACCGATATGCTAAAAGGTTCGTAATACGCCAAAATTTTTAGTCTAGAAATATTTCATGAGCGGCTTACCTCTTATTTTGCAGGTTTGCATTTAATTCCCAACCGCACCTGTGACTTTTCAGAGCCATATGCGTTTTTAAACAAATAGAATATCATTTGGTGTAACGGTGAAAGAAAACATCGTAAAGATACCATAGAGGAGAGTTTATAATATACTGGAAAGTGCGTCAGATCTGCCAATTAGCACTTAACCAGCCAAGGAAAATCTGGGAGGACCAATGATTTTTTTAAATCTTAAACTTACAGCAAACACTTCTCATTTTACCTGTATGCATTGCTAAGCGTAGGTACATTTTAAGGCACTCTATTTCGCGTTCATTTTAATAAGAGAAGAATTTTTAATAACGTTCAACTTTTACATTCAAAGGTTATGCAGTGCTAATACGAAAAACTAAGAATGTTCTGGAAATAAGTTTTCTGGCTCTGTCTGCCGTGTAATGGTTCGAGTTCCTTTACTTTCATTACACACACTACAAATTAACGTATAACGGATTGTGGTACTTTAACTTATCCACAATAATAAGTATAAAAGTAAGGTATGAGCATCTACAAGCTACAAGTGCTATACACATCATATTATAAGTACTAGCTGCTCAATTCAATCGTAATTTAACTTAAAGAGACCCTCTCACCTCCTCCACAGCCTCTCCCAAGATTTCGTTTTAATTTTACCTTTTAAAGGTGTTAAAAGCACATAATCTGCCTCGAAAAACTGCCTCCTAAATGTAAAAATAATCTGAAACCGACAGGTACTGTCAGGGGTTAAGACGTTCAAACAAACTCTGCTTTTTTTTATTCAGTAAAGAGTAGCTAACGAG
>DWJH01000148.1:0-13522 GCA_018248735.1 Tagiades litigiosa | reverse complement strand
ACTATTATATTAAAATAATTTAATATAACGCTTACACACTCATGCCCCCGCATTAGGTTTCCCCGTGTCGCGGGTGGCACGGACAACACATACAACACACCACAACATCCTCGGGAAATAAACATATATCTATCAAATAAATATTTAGTTCCGCCGGGAATCGAATTCAGGACCATTGGTTCGTCAGACTGTGTCAGACACCCATCGGGTTGTGCTTATATTAAAATAACTTTATATTATTAATACTAGCCCCGCCCGCAATTTTGACCGCTTAATTTATTTTGGACAGGGCTCAACTGTTTCAGATATATAATGTTGAGTAATTTTGTGTAATGTGATTATTGTATATCTAGAACCATATATAAATATATGTATAGTAGTATAAAATACACTACTACTACGTATTATTTTTTTATGACAACAGAGTGGCTCTTGGCAATATCAAAAAAATATCATAACGTCGTATTTCCTAAGCAAACTAACTTTCTTCCTGCATAGTTAGTGTTTGTATACAAACATTATAAACAGTAGATGAGGTAACATGCTTTCGTTTGTATTCAAGAGTCTCGGTCAATATGGATAAACACAGCTGATAACCCAGTTAGTGACAGGCGGTTTCACCTGTTATGCTATCGCTGTTAAATATTCTATATTCTATATTATCTCCGTTAACGTACCTTCTAAATATACGTTCATTCACACGGCAACGTTTACATTATAATGTTCGTAAATATTTATCAAAATAATAATTACTAATTAAAAAAAAGACGTGCGTTGAATATTTTAATTGCTTAAAAAATGCTGATAAGTATTCCGATTGACAGCAGCCTCACGAAAATCTCAAGGATTAAAAAAAGTCGTCTCTCTATAATATTAGATGGAGACAAATGTAAAGCCGTAAAGAACGCAAAGAAAAATGAATACCTAGTGAAGCATGTTGGCTTAAATAGAAAACATTCCAGATGTTCCGTAGGAAAATGTAATGAATGTAGCAAAGTCACGTGCAACCGCGCGGAGGCGCCGGATGCGCGTCCCGCCCCAATTATGCAAGAGAGACAAGTGCAATTCGAAGTATGGCCAACGCATGTACGCCGTACGCCACTCGACGTGCATTTGTTTACGAGCCCCCAGTTACATAACGCGTCCCGTTCTTGTGCCGCTGTGCCCACTATTTATATGCACTTTTCATTCTCGACGCCTCCTGACACATATTACACTCCAGTGACTAAGGTAATCTAAAGATATGCCCACCGCAGATAAACTGGAACGTCGCGTCGGCGCGGTTCTAAGCATTTGGAAAATTAACATCTTAACCGTAATTTTAATTTGGCCGGCACCGGCGTCCCGTTAGACGTGCTAGCGTGAAATACGCTCGAAAATAATTAACATTAATAGGCAACGAACGCATTAAGCTTAAACTTTTACATTTAAGTTTGCGGTATAACTTTTTTCTTTTTTTTTTTTATTCAGGAAAGAGTAGCAAACGAGCGTGCAGTTCACCTGATGCAGCCCATGACAGCTGTAACCCACCTCAAATAGGACGATTATCCTAAGACAGGTAGGTCAGAGCTGCGTTGCTACTCCAGAGCACTAAGTTGGTCGCCTCAAATATCCTGGATATGCGGGCACCCACACCCTTCACATTGAAACACAACTTATAAAAGTTGCTTCACAGCAGAAATAGAATAACTGATCGAAACGCGATTAATATCGCAGAAACTGCACTCATTCCAGTTGCACTAGAACTAGACAGAAACATTATAAAATGTAATTGAAGCGAGCGACGGCAGATTCGCTCCAGCGACTACGGATTTTAACTTATCTCCCGTGTTTTCATCTCCGCATACCATCGCGTAATTTTGACTACGGTAATTTAAACAGGAATCAATTGGAAAATTCATAATTTATTTTTTACAATTCATTATAATGTCATTAATAATGGAGTCAAACTTTACTTATTATCAACGTTAATAACGACAATAAATAAGAAACATTTTTTGTCATTTGATTTTAACAATGATTCTTTAGACACTGAACAATAATTAAATTTGGTAAAATATGTGAACATAAATTTGGTTAATATATCTGCGTCGGTAAAACTGTATTAACTAACTACAGTAACTGTTTCATAAACCTTTTAATTTAAAGCTATCACGACAAATAAAAAAGTAGCCGACAATTAACTAACCATGGGAACCATGAAGATATGGGAATTATTCGGGCCAAATTGTAAACCGTATACTATTTTTTATATGACTAAAATAACTGATTGAGTAGTAGTAGATGCACTACTTTTATAACATCTCATTATGAGCTTTTTAAAGATTTTTCCTTTTTAAATTTTCAAACGTAAATAATCCTATACATGTATAGTGATTTTAGAACAAATAAAGATAAAAAGATCTCACACACGTAACGCTATTAAGCAAAACGATCAAAACACTAGTTGCATTTTATCGTTGACTACAGACATTATAATGTTCTTATATAATTTCTAATATTATACACTTACATTATTTTGTGTCTATAATGGTCATTACAACAAGTACTAAATGTAGAGAAGAAAATAAACCAGAATCATCATCAATCATAAATATTTTTTCTAAATAAATTTTATAGTATCACAAATCATTAATAGGAAGGTCTTAAAAGATTAATAACCCAATAACATTCAATATGACACGCCAACATCAAAGGCAACTGTTCTAGTTCTTCTTACAATTGTTACAAATTAATTCGCAGTCAGTGCGGCATCATACTTAGCATATTGTTATATTAGCGACGTGATTAGAGCTGTTTATCACAATGATAGTCAGTGCATCTCTGCGGGTGCAATATGTAGTATATCAACAATTCTGGCACGTGGTGGCCGGCATCAGAGCGTTCCGCAAGCTTAAAAGCAGTCATCAAACAATCAGATGACCAGCGGAATGGTTTTAAACTGTCACCGATTTTTACGGGACGATAAAATGTGTTCCATTCGGACCATGGCGATTTGTTACAACGCGTCCGCATCGGACGGTGTGATTAGCGCATTTTATCACGTGTTTACATTAGGCATGTCGATTTGGTGAGTTATTGACACGATTTATGGAATTAGGAGCATTCTGTCTTTTAAGTGGTAGCGTACCGTCGCAGTGTCTGCAGCGTTTGGGCTCCGGTGGTGCGAGCTCTTCGCCGAGTTCGCGGTGTCGTACCGGCATGGCGGCGCATCCCGCGCCGGCGCCGCCACCACCCGTGTCAGTGCGGGTCTCGCACGCTCCACGTCGACCGGCGACCGCTTCCCTAGCGGCCCGCGGGTGCCACTGAGCGCGAGCGGCTCGCCGCCCGCCCCGGCCGGTAGGCGGCGCCCATTCTCAGGTTATTTTCGGCGGCTGTGAGTCATGGCTCAAACTGCAACGTTTGCGATCAGCGGCGCCCGCGCATCCTAGCCTCTTCTACGCTACTCTGCTTGTTAACGTCTTGTTTCCCTTTTTTAAAAAGAATTCCTAGAAGAGGCCACCTGATTGTTAATGTCGCTATGAACATGCTCAGCAGTAACAAACAACAGTGTTAAACAGAGCTCTGTTTCTCACTCTTGAATAATCTTCAAATTAACTTCTGTAAGTTTTAGAGAAATCTTCATGAAGTTTATAATATATGTACATATTATAATTTAATAACTATAGTTACTAACAAGATATAATAATGAGTTTTGAGTTACAAGTTAATCTCCAACTCTACTAAGTGGCAGCAACAGCTAAATGGGATTGAATCATAAAAATATAAACAGTACATTGATTCTATTTTTATTAATTCATTCACAATCTATACAGGCAGAAAATTTTTAATTACCTTAAAATTAAAACTGATTAATGAGTACCTTATAACACAACATGTTCTATCAACATCGTTATTAATATATACAAGCATAACAATGACAGAACAATGCAGCTCTGTCTCAACACATTCTATTAAATTAGGACCTTGTATGTTTATTATACTTTAATTTGTACATTATCAAAATACATTAATAAAATTATAATTAACCTTTATATGCGATAACACTGAAATAGCCAATGACAAAGACAGGTACTTTTTCATATCTATTTTTGCTAAATAGTAGAGTACAATTAATATAACTATTCAATCTAAAATATGAAAAATAAAGGATGTTGTAATATAAATACATAAAAAAGTGTTTACCGGACTTTGAATAGACTTAGAATAGACATAGATAATGTCAGCAAATATGCAATAATAAACTTCACATATCCTGTAACTTTAAAAAATATACATACTATATTAAAAATTCCTCATTACTATCTATGCTAAATTAATAATTATAAATATAATCCATGGTATTAATAAGTTTCTGAATCTATTAACATGTTTGTATTTCTGTTATAACGGAATCTTACACCATATTAATCTCATAAAATACCAAATATACTTTTAGACCAATAATATTTTAAACTATTTATTTTTCTTTCACAAATCTCCATAATGATGGATCTCTTTATAAGGCTTTGAAAATAAAAAGTATGTACATAAAAGATTTAACATTATTCTACACTATATGAAGACAGTATGTCAAAAGGAACAGCTGTTCTCAAACAGATTTCCGAATACACTTGAACACACAAACACATGCTTTCATTCTAATGGCACAGAGTCTGGCTAAAATCTACAACAGATACTTAATTCAAATCAAATTAACAAAATTAACTATGCCTTTACTTTCTCATAGCCTTTCCAAAATCTTCTCTAGCTCATCCATAACAAAAGAATAAACCAATAATTTTGTCAAAATGTTACTATGTTAAATGTTTCAAAATATTTTCAATTGTCAATTTCAGATTATATGTATAAAAGACAATAGTTTAATACTTAAGCATTTAATTGTCTAAAAGGTTAACATTGTTAAAATTGCTACTAACTAGCGCAATGTTTGAAATGTTTAATGAGAAAGTACCAAATGTATAGCATAATTTGCCTAGAAAGTGTTCTAAATGTAAATACATTTAAAGGTACCTATGTTCCAACAATAAAACTATAAACATCCCTTAACGTACTATATATCTATAATATCTTAATGCGTAGTGTCGAATACCGATTAGATTATGACAGACAAATATCAACTAAACCTAAAAATTTAACGTTTAAATTTGGATATCATACTATTATCTAACTTTCTGTAAACATTACCGCACACTGTATATCTTAAATTTAAAAATATTTACACAAAAGTAAGCAGATTGGTAGTAAAGTGGGCGGCTACAATAAAAAAACACTTACCTTTTATGAAAATCTTGTTTAATTCCGTAACGACAAATAATCAACAAATGCACCAAATCTTCAACGGAGTCCAATTTCATTGAAATCCGTTACACCACGTCACTCACTATTTTATTGTCTCAAAAAGTTAGATAGAAATAGATAGGTAGACAGATTTATCCTCTCTACACTTCACTGCCATTTTGAATTATTCTGATTAGTAGCGTGGTGTTGTCAGCAAATAAAAATTGAAAACATCTGGTTTTATCGTATATAGTATAAATAAAACACGCAATAATACTGTCAGTAAGCGTTTATTTTTTACCTATTTACTGAATTAATTAAATACTGCTATCGAATTTATTTGAAATTCATTGAATACATTCAAACCTTCGCATACTCCAAGAAAATACTTTCATTCTAGTAATTTTATAATAATTATGGTAATTTTACTTGTTTTAAATTGTATTAGATATGTTTTTAGACCTATTTTATTTTCGCACTGCGGAGGGAATACTTGTATTTGATTGCAGAGGTTATGCCGCTCTACATTATGCTTATGTCGAATTCTTGCAATACTCTGATTTTGTCACTACTGCAAGGTTACATTTACTTAGTTTGTAATGTTTCCAGAGATCCTTGTTGCGCATGCTGTGAAAATATGACATGCCAACAATAGAAAATTTCAAAACTATTAACTAGAAAATAAAACAATTACAATGTCTACCGTTTTTGTATATATTAATTATATTTAATTATTATGTAGTATACCAAATCATAACAAATAACATAATATTACATTTTTTAGGCATTATAATGTATTAACATAGTGTAAAGTGGTAAATAAATAATAATAGATTGTAAAAGTAAATATTATTTAAATAATAATAATTATTATTATTTAACATTTTGGTACTGCTTCATTACTAACTGGAAAGTTTTTTAACATAAAAATAACATTTTGATACAAAACACCTCATTACAACATTTTTAAGTTAGTAAGAAAATTTCAAATTTTAACTTTTAAAATGATTAATATTTTTTGCTACTGTTAAAGATATTATTTTAAAGTCTTTATCTTTTATTTATCATAAAATGGGCTTTACTGAAGTACAAGTTCATCTTTTTATTTAGTATTTATTGTGAATGTTTTCTTTTAAGATTCTTTGTTTTTTTATCTATTGTTATCTTTTTTACATTTAAAGTATAATGCTTATATTACAAAACTTTTAATATATATGTATGATTATTTGACAGAAGATTATAATGAATTTGTCAAACTCTGTAAATAAATAATATATGCAAATAAAAAATATAATAAATCACCTATTTTTGACAAGGATGACAAAATATGTTTAAAAAATATACAGAGTTTTTTACAATATTATACATAATTGTTTTTTAAATTTGTTCTAATAAATCTTAGACAAAATACAGTTTTGTTCGTAGAAATGTTGCAAGCGGTAGTACATGAAATATTTTAAGTAATGTCACCCTTGTCACAAACATCTGACAAATTCGTATATTTTATTTCACCCGATTACGCTTTTCCACAAAAAGTTAATATAACTATTGCAAGATATAAAACATAATAATTTAGTGACTTATTAACAATAATTATGTTTTTTCGATAATATATATAACTGCAGACAACAAAAGTAGCATCAAGTTTATAAGTAAAGTAAATTTTCCAAATTATATTTAATTATTTTTGGTTATTAATTTTCATGGTCGATGCTACTTTTATTAAACATTTGCCTGAATACCATAATCATTTAATGTTACTTAGTGTCAAAAATTTTACAAACCATATGTATAATTCTTTAACATGCAAGGTGATCCATTTGTCAAATAATAGCGGTGGTTGCGAAATATTTTTTTTTTACCTTTTTATACAAATTAAATTTTAACCAATCAAAATACCTATTGAGAACTACATTGTCAACTTTCAACTCTAAATATCGTGTATGTGGTTTTACATGTAAATGCAAAACAACACAATACCACACATGTAATGTTAAACTTTGTAAAAGTGGACAACTGAACATTTGTCACAAATAATTATATAACATCAAAGTTGATAATTTATTACCTACCTAAACTATTTAGGGCTTCTAAGACCAAGTTAAGCGAGTATTGAAAATGCTAGTAAAGATAGTCGTTCATAAACCTCCGTAAGATAAGGTGGGACTTGATTGTTGGGTATTTGACGGACACATTGAGACTCTTCTTTAAGAAGTGAAAACTTTTTTAGTAACATTGGCAACATTTGGGATAGGGAAAATTGATTTCGCCTGAACGTGATGTTCAGATATAAATTAAACTATAAAGAATGTTAACAGGTTTGTGAAGCTACAAAGCTTTCACTACTGATGTTCAGTCCTATTACAGAGTTTTTAACATATTAAAACTATTTATTACCTAATTCCACTACAATTTTAGAAAACTATTTTTTAAGCAGTAAGCTATTTTCAACACGAAATAAATTTACAAAAATAAAAACACTACCAGTGTTTTTATTATTGTCGTATATATGTTTGTCTAGTGCGGCAAATTGTAACCAAAAGGCTCATAGAGCGCATAGAGCCGGCAACGCACTGGTGACACTCCCGGTGTTGCTCGTGTCCAAGCGGTGACCACTTACCATCATGTGGCCCGCCAGCCTGTTTGCTGGACTCATCCTATAAAAAAAAATACATTTTATATTCGCCAAATACCTATTTTCAAAATTATCTATGTTACTAGAAATGTGTACCAGTATTAAACAAGTTAATGCAATATATTAACTAGTAGTCGATATTTCTGACGTGTCAGTGTCTAGTCCGTTATGCGTAAAATGTTAGAGCTCCTCCTAGTTAAGTGTGCTTGTTTTTCAAACCGTTCATCTGTTTTGTATGTTAACTAATCTATTTCATGGGAATAATTGTGATGTGGATTCCGTATCTATTACATTTAATGAATAATGTTAATGTCAGTAATTAGTATTAATGATATAAGTATTAAAAATTCTAAATATCGTTGTATTATTAAACGTATTAACGTATGCCTTCAGCCTTTATTCGTGATAGTTTTGACGCTAGGGATGTTAAAATTGGACATTTATTCGCGAAATAATGAACGTAGCTAATCTAATTGTACATTTTCTGGTGTATTTGAAATTAGAAATGCTCATATTGTTACAGGCGAGTGCGAAGTATCTGCTAAACTAGCAGGCTAATGCTACTAGTCTTGTAGTTCAGTTCACCTTGTTTCTTTTATGCGGCTTCCCGCTCGAGGCCAATTTGTGTATATTTAGAACACCGTTGTTTGCAGGAATCATAAAATTAATTTGATTATTATTAATTGATAAAAATCAGTCGGTTCGCATAAGTACATTTTCTATTTATTTATCAATTAGAAAGAGTGAATGACAAATATTTATTTAATAATTCGTTTGTTGTTGTTGGATTTAGCTCAGCATGTCAACATTAATTCTGTTATTTAATGAAAATATTATGTTATATGTTAAGAAATATTTTTTCTAGTGTTACGCTTTTGTTTGTTGTATAGTCGGACTAATTATCTGAAGTACAAAAATATAATACCATATCGTTATTTTTTTTATCTAATGTAAATTAAAATTATTAAAATTAATTGAGAGTTAAAGTAAATAAAAATTAAACTATTTCGGCACATGACATTTTGTGGTATCACTTCTGGTAATTGGACAGATTATTACAAGCATAATTTAATTTAATTACACATTATAAAAGAGCGTATAAAATTATGAAGCAATTTTTGATATTCTTTAAATCAGTGTAGAAATGAATTGTTTTCAGCCTTCATTTTGATATTAGATTTTATAAACTCTATGAATATTATTTTATGCATACAATATGTAAAATATCAGATGGCAGGCTGTCACCTGTGTTCATATTGTAAAAAAAATATAAGTCTGTTTAATATTTTTTAATTGTAAATTGAATATTTAAAAGGCAACCCTTCGAATATTATTATATAACGTACTGCGCATTCTTTGCAAGACGTTTATACTTTTTATATTAAATATAAAAAAATAATTTAAATTTTTGGCTAAATCTCAATTTTTTTAAATTATAATTATCGTGTTCTCGCGCGTCTAGTTGTTCAGAACGGAATTAAATATTACACTGTCCTGTATAATCTATTTTTACAGGCGATAAAACTGTCGATCTAATTAAGTATTAAATATTGTACCTACTTAGCATGTCTCTGTAGTTACGAGCTACTGTTATACATTTAATATTATATAAAATTAGCAAATAATTTAAACCTTCCAAAATATGTGCTGTGCTAGCTTCAATTTGTTTTATATTTAATGTTCGTAAATATGTGTGAAAAATAAATTATTGTTGTTGGCAATGTGTCTTTTCTTTTAAAATCCACCAAATACTCTAGACTTGACAATAATTATATTCCTTGATATAAGAGTTCCTTATTCCATTTGTCTGCTATAAACACAACGGAAAGAGACGTCCTGTCGTGACCATCTAATTTATATTGTGACGTACTAAGAATATGATAGTCGAATAGAAGGAAACGTAGGGTTCATCACAGTTGAATTATATTATGCCTTAGAGAGGATAATTGAAAGAAATAGCGTAAGTCTAAATATATGAGTTTTGGTAGTAGTGCCCGCTTATCCATAATATTTTCGATTATCAACGTGTTGAGCGGTAGGAAATCATTTGTAACCAAGGTCCTATTTTAAATGGGTGACGGTTATCATATAGGTAGCAGTTAACAAATGAACTGCATACTCGTTTACTCCTTTTATATCATTTAAAGAGTTACGAGACGATTAAACTGAGTTCTAGACATGGGAAGTACCGTAAAAGTAAGAATTATATTTAAATAAAACCTCCATATTTCCAATGCACATTTATTTTAAATCTTCAGACTCCTCTAGGTGAGGCGAAATAGTTCACAGGAAAAATTAAATTACTCACTAGACAACACTACACAATAATACTTAATAAAAAGTTATATTACCGGAAATGCATAATATAAAGTACTTATATAGCAATTTTTTTTATTTAAGTACCTACATCATATTATATTACTATTTGTTAAAATGTACACGTTTAGACATACCTATAAAAACATACAGATTATTTAAAAAATTCAAAAGTAAGTTTTAACTTAATATAAACAAATACTAAATATATTTAATGTTAAGTATATGCTTTGCCATAGCATCTTACAATTTAACACACGTAGATTAGGTACTATTAGGATAAGTATTAAAGTGGCTTTTATAAAAAACCGATTTAGTACTGCCATAAATAAGGTATCCTATTTTATACACAAACTTATAAATAGTGTAAGTATATAAATTAACAGAAGTGAATACACATTTCCAGTAATATACCACACACAAGTGACAAATATAATGTCTATAAATTCAAAAAATATACAATTTCATTAATCAAAACAAACATACATAGCTCCACAGTGTTATAATATTGCGGCTAGATGCATACAACATATTCTGTAAAATACTGAATACACTATTAAAAAAGTAAAAAATCCAAATAAATGACATATTTGTACTTGTATGATGAGAAACATATCGATTTCGATGAATAAAATGACTAAATTTACTTGTTCAATATCTTTTTACAACTCTTCTGTTAATATATCTGTCGACTTTATTTTATATTTTGAATAAAACATGTGCGATATAAATACAATAAATCGAAAACACTGACAATAATTTCGTTCTATTGTTACAAAAATAAGGCAAAAGATTGACTATGTTAGTTAATAAGGCAATTGTTTTTTTATATACATATTTATTTTATGTCATATGAGAAGCCATTTTTAATTGTTCAATATATACCGCTAACAAATAAAATAAATTCTACCTATAGCTTAACTCCTCATCTCGTGTAATATAATCGGCCACAATTCATTCTAAAATCAAGAAGTCTATTTTTATTAAGAAATTAGCAAAATTTATATTCGTTATTGTAGGCTTATAAATAAAATAATCAATATAGTAAAAAGCAGAAGGAACAACTGAGGCTTAAATTTTGCGATACGTAACAGATCAAGTATGACTAGGAAAGCGTGTGATTAGTACATAGAAAACAAAATAAAGAAAAATCCTCTTTTTAAACATAATTTTAATTCTGATTATCTGCTGTGAGATCCTTTTGCAAATGTTGTATAAACAATACATTTATTTACAAAAAATTACAAAAATTTACATTTATCATAAGACATTCCTCCATAGTCTATTGTTACTGTACAAAATAATTTTGTGAATAGAAATAGTTGTAATGTTACATAATAATATTGGGAACATTATAACTAACTATAGATCGTTTATGAAACAAATTACAGATGGGACAAGATAAATAAAATGTTTTTTGTATTAAAACGAAGATACACTCGTATATATATGGATAATTTATTTGTCCGACCATGCTCAAAGCAATAGATATTTGAGGTCAATACAGTTGTAATAGGCAGCAATATCACTTAACATAAGATTATTATGGTCGTTTATTGCTATCTAAACAATAAAAAAGCGGTGAAAGCCTAGCGGTTTAGAAACCGGCCTTTCGATCGAGAGGTCCGGGTTCAAACCCCGTGGCACCCATCTTTGACTTTATATGGATTTAAATAAAAAATATCACTTGCTATAACGGTGAAGGAAAACATCGTGGGAAAACCTGCACAACTTGGGGTTCACAACGTTCTCAAAAATCTGTAAAGTCCAGCAATCCGCATTTGACCAGCGTGGTGGACTATGGGCTAACCCTCATAGTCTAAGAGGAGACCCGAGCCCAGTAGTGGGACGTTGAAGGGTTGTGATGATGACGATGAACAATAAAAAATTAAAGGAACACATTCAGTTCATCGATGCACCCGATCATATACAAGACCTCTAAAAGTCATCGAGTCCCAATTTACGTACCGGCGACTTATATCTAATCGAAGGGTTGCTACATTACCATATCTCAATACACACAGACAACATCGTCTTAAATTAACATCCTTAACATTAATAAATTCTTTTACACTTACTCGTATCAGATGTGCGACACACGTGCATAAAACTAAAAATGTAATCTAGCAGTTTCAAAGGAATCTTGATCATGTTGGCACATTAACTCTCAACTCTTAATCCTAACATTAATAATTTTCAATCTACTTACAGGATTCTTAACTTATAATTATGTAACACAGACAGTCAAATTTGAATTCTAATAATACATAATAATGAATAAGTACACTGTACAAATGAATGATGGTTGTGTTTCGAGGCCTTCCCTTGTTACTTAGCTGCAGGCGAATCTCCAACAATTTTTTGTATCATGAGTTAGGGCGCGCTCACACTAACTCATTTAGTCTGTAACACGCGTTTCCCGCAACTAAACATGTGTGAGCACATACAAAATTGTACGTCTTGAAAATTTTCAAACAACTGTTAAAAAACAGTAGTTTGAAACAGTTTTTATTGTGCATGTTAAAAACTGACAAATCGTTTTAGAGTGTATGAGCCCTAATTCTCTATACAAACAATTCAGTACAGATATCGCTCCTAATGTTAGTCTGTTAACACTCAAAGCAGTCTATGTCCAGCGCACACGTAAATTCTTAGTTTATTTTAACAGAGAAAAGCAAATAATAATTATTATTTAGATAGCTGCATACATCGATAAGTCCTATACAAAAATTAAACATTGTAATTTTTACATCATTTTTAAATATAATCTAGTGCACCGTATCTCAAATTGGGAATTTCGATTCACATGGGAATCGCGATCAGAATTTTTAAAGAAAACCATCAAAACATATGACAAAAATTATCTTGATAAATTACAAGCGTGTTAGTGTGGTACTCACAACAATTATCTGCAATTTATAAAAATAAATTTAGAAAAATAAATTGCAACGTTTTTCACTTTTAACAAAATTTTAATTTCTTCAATATCTGATCGTTGTTAACTTCTTACATTAATGCATAACTAATTTAACTGTAAATTATAAATGTCATTAAAGCGTTGCGTTACAAGCCCAAAGGTAAGAGTATTTTTTTTAATTCACTGAAGTTTGAGAATCGGTGCACTTGTTGATTAGCCTCTACAGCCTAATAGAACTTACAACTAAACATAAATTTGAACTTCCAGTTTCCAAGAACAACCAAATTGTGTTTTTTTTTAACCCTTAATTTGACAATGTATGCCCTGACATACATGAATTTGAAAAAATATTCTTTTGTATCAATTAGAATTGC
>DWJH01000147.1:0-13553 GCA_018248735.1 Tagiades litigiosa | reverse complement strand
ATCGGATAACATTGTATCCATTTCTTCTTGGGTATAGCAGAAATCGGAGCCGCCGCGACATCTTATCATAACATTTACTTTCACTTTCCCTTTCTGTAAAAATACAATATGTAGGAAAATTGAAAATGATTTTAAGCAAACAGTCCCTTTGAGTGTATTGAACTTAAGTCGGAAGTATAAATATTTAGCAATTCCGAAAATGTATGCGCGTACTGAAAATAAGCAATCTATCTGATTATAACTAAACATTCTTAGTGCATACAAACTATTAAATAGCAACTCAATGAAATTCTATTTAGCTTCAATATATATTTGGTCACCTTTACTATATTTGAACAGTTGCAATTAGAACATGTTCTATACATAGGCTTGCCACTTGACACATTGTTTACCTGTAAAAATATAGTGAAAATATTTATAAAGAAATGTCTAAAAACTTATTAGTCACAAACTGCGATATAGTAAGTATAAGCATTTTACTAGAATATTTTGACAATTGAGCATGTTTAAAACACTATAACTTCTCAGGGATAGTCCATTAATCATGAAACTCAAAAGTGCTCAATAAATTTTGCTTTAACTATATATTTTTTTCATGTCAATATTATGCATAAGCACAATTTTATAGAAATTTGGAAATACGTAAATAGAATTATATTTTTTTAATTTGGTAAGTAACATTTTAAATACTTCAATAAAGTCAACTAAACAGCATTCTGAAAAAAATGGTTACTCAAATTCTCATCCCTTGATGTTTTTCGTAAATGTGTCCGACAAACAACTACCACTAGAAAAGTAACAAGTTTAATTCCATTATTATTTGCTAGTGTTATTTTAATAAATTAAATATATTCTTGTTGATACATACCAAGTTCAAAACTTCTTTTACTAATCCAGGTGATGGGGTGAGGCCACCCTCTGGCAGGGAACTACATATCTCCAACTCATCTGCACCACCATGTATAGCATTCACAGCAGACTCCAGGCTATCCACACAAACTTCCAACATTTCTAGAACAAACACTTGTTCATTAACATCCTTTGTATTAGCTTTTTTTTAGCAATGAATTGTGCAGTTCCAACCAAAATTACTTAAGTTTTAACAGACTTCCGTAACTCATAACAACTGTAATCCAACTTAAAGAGTACTTTTGTCAGGACTAAGTTTCATTGTAAGATCTATGTTGACCACCTAAAATATCCTAGGTATGCAGGCATATGGCATGGTAGGTGTGGATATCCCTTTATACTGAAACACTACTGCAATATTAATAAATATGACTTTATGTCTTGAATAGGAAAAGGGTAAAAAATGGTTTAATTAACAGGAATAATTCCTGTTAAATAAACCATTTTTTATCATGCCATTGAAGTTATAATTAAAAATCTAAGTGCATAACTCTAAAATATTAAGTTGTCTGAATTCGTTTTCGTTACTATGTCTAAAGATACTGTTTTAACAATGAAACATAATTTTTCCAATCATTTATTACAATTTAGCATATATTTTTTAAAACATGTACATAATACGTATATAACGTTCGTTTTTCAAAAATATATTATTATGTTATATAAGTAAAAAGGTGGTGAAAAGTTTGAAGCTGGAGCTTTCAAAATCGAGTGATAAAATAAAAAAGAGACCAATTCCTCTAGAATATTTATTTTAGTTTAATAAACAAGATAAGAATTTTCTCAGTGCAAAACATAAAAATAATTTTTTGTAAGACAAAAGAAAAACACAGTAAGCAATACCTTAGTTAATTAAGTACTTACCAATATCGTCAATTTAACGTCAATAAAAATATATTTATTGTTAGATTAGATAATATGTAAAATACTGCATTGTGTATAATAATGTTCAATTTGATACTGCAGTATAAGTATTAAGTTTGTCAATTAGACATAACGTCTGATGTCAACCTTTTGACAATATGTCAAAGTCGTCGCTTAATATTCACGATTATTTTAGGATATCGTCTTAAAAAGCCAAAAATCATCTTTGCAAAAAATTTTAAATACATTTAAAGTATATAAATAATAATAACATAATTATAAGAAAAAGTTCAATGATGTTTGTACAGGTTCCAATTTTAATACATGTTATTTAATCTGTTGCTCGATGAGTTATCTGTAATTATTTCATTCAAATTCACTTCATTGCAATCAATTTGGATCTCTTTCCTTTTGACATTTCGTGATGAAAGTACACGCGAACGTAGGCAAAGTTTAGCCAGCGTTCGCTTTCTTTTATCAGGTATTTAATGTGTTATTACTGAATATTGCGCTAAAAAAGTGTATAAAATGATAATTTGTTGTCATCTTTAAAATAGTGATGTTTATATATATGTTTGTCGTAGCCATATGAATTGTTGAGGTTATATGCCAAAAATTCGTTTTACTTGTGCCACATATCGAAAGAAAGTTTGACTGAATTTTAATAGATTTTTGCTATAAAGGGTTATTACACGTGGTGTTTTATTGTCAGCAGTTATGTCTCGTCGAAAAAACTTTGAAGAGACTGATAAACTTACACGTATTGCAATCGTAAATGCCGATCGTTGTAAGCCTAAAAGATGTAGGCAAGAATGCAAGAAAAGCTGCCCCGTGGTGCGTATGGGTAAACTGTGCATCGAGGTGACTCCTAATGACAAGATCGCCACTATATCAGAAGAGCTTTGCATCGGTTGTGGTATATGTGTCAAGGTAAGTTGAAAATTGATTAACAATCATATATTGCTAGTGTTACTTGGCTCTACAATCGACAGTATCTATTAAGTGACAAATTGGCTTAAAGTTCTTTAAAATAGCATATTTTTAAACATTTTATAAAAATATAACATTCATTGTACTGTAATGTTTTTGTATCCTATTCACTTTTCTATCTTCCTAGTTTTCCCTGGCGTCGTTTAAAAGCATTTTCACTGCAGTAACTGCACACTAGATAAACTTGCTTATAAAAGCATTATTTAAGAATAAAATTTCATCCAAATCTTAAAATTGTTTTATTGTATAGATACTTAATATTCACTAGATTGGACAATTACAAGTTTTAAGTTGGTTATAAAACATATCTTTTCTTCCAGAAATGTCCATTTGATGCTATAACAATTATTAATATCCCATCCAACCTAGAGAAACAAACAACTCACCGGTACTCTAAGAACTCATTTAAGCTACATCGGCTGCCTATACCTCGGCCCGGAGAAGTATTGGGTTTGGTGGGACAGAACGGTATTGGAAAATCCACTGCCCTTAAGATCCTTGCGGGGAAACAAAAACCTAATTTGGGTAGATATGCTGTAAGTATTTAAGTACAAAGTTACAATTGTAAGTATAAAGTTATTCACTTTTGAATCCTCATACCTTGAATCTATTCACTAATTTGACCTTTGGTTTTGGATTAAAGTAATAAATTATACTGTTTTATACCATTTACCAATTCTTTTCTAAAAAAATTTGCTACTACTTTTGGTCTGTTTTGAAGTTGTCAGGTAATGTTTTAACTGGCTAAGCTATCAAATCATTTTAAGTTATGGAAATTCTACAAAATATTGTATATAAATAAATATTTACAACAGGATCCCCCAGACTGGCAGGAGATCTTATCTCATTTCCGTGGCTCAGAACTCCAGAATTACTTCACAAAGATTCTCGAAGATGACTTGAAAGCTCTGATTAAGCCTCAGTATGTGGACCAGATTCCAAAGGCTGTGAAAGGAACAGTGGGGCAATTGTTGGACAAAAAAGATGAAAGGAATAACCAGAAAGAAATATGTAAAATGCTTGGTGAGTTCCTCATTAGGAATAAATGTGTTGTCTCATTAAAACAAAAACATGGTTATAATGATATATTGTGTAGTGTAATATAAAGTTATTATGATTACAATATTTTTCCACAGAATTGTCACACATCCGAGACCGAGAGATTGCTGCACTCTCAGGTGGAGAGCTCCAGCGCTTTGCTTGCGCTATGGTGTGCATTCAAAATGGTGATATATTCATGTTTGATGAACCCTCTTCTTACTTGGACGTCAAACAGCGTCTCAACGCCGCCCGCACAATACGTTCCCTTATAGATCCTGATAAGTAAATATTTTTATACATCTTAAGAAACATGGAGATAGAATAAATAAATAGAACCTTTTATATTTAAATTTATGGTTACCAGATTTGTTGCTTAGAGGTTAATGTATCAGCAATTTTGTGATATATTTTAATTGCTACTATACTTAATAAAATAGTAACTAGAAACAATAATAAGTTATTTTCATAACAGCCCTCGTATCTGAAAGGGGCTTTGGTGGAATGTGTAACTTAATTTATTATTATTTTTAAGTGCATTCTTAGTAAGAATATAAATAACTAATATATCAGACCTTATTCACCTTTTTGCCCTTAGTTATATGGAGTAACATAGTAAATAGCGCAATTGTTTCAGATTTATTATTGTGGTAGAGCATGACTTGTCAGTGCTGGATTATTTGTCTGATTTCATCTGTTGTTTGTATGGTGTGCCTGGTGCTTATGGTGTAGTTACTATGCCTTTCTCTGTACGGGAAGGTATGTACAATAATATTTTTTGGTTACATCTGTCACTCTATAATAAACTTGGAACATATAATGTAGGCACAGTTAAAATGTTTCATTAGTTACATTAATATAATATTGTAATGTTATGGTAATATATGTAAATATTTTTTAGGTATCAATATATTCCTTGATGGATTTGTACCTACTGAGAATATGAGATTCAGAACTGAATCACTAGTGTTTAAAGTAGCCGAATCAGCTACAGAAGAAGAGGTAAGTTTTTTTTTCTTACTGGGTATCTTAAAAACAAAAGCAATATTATGCATAACATTTTTTTTATTCAGATTAAAAGAATGAACCATTATGAATATCCAGAGATGACTAAGAATATGGGAGACTTCCGATTGCAAGTGATGCCAGGAGAATTTTCAGATTCTGAAATTTTAGTGTTGCTCGGTGAGAATGGTACTGGCAAAACAACATTCATCAGAATGTTGGCAGGCAACTTGGAACCAGATGAAGGTTAATTTCATTTTTCTATTATTATATTACAAAATCATAACTATTTGGCTACGGATAAAAGAGTCATGTCTTAAACAAAACTCATGCAATAATTTTTTATTTATTTATACTATAAAAACAAAAGTTTTACGTAAGCGTCATCACTAGGTCACCAATTTATTTTTTTCATATTGTACTTGATTTTATATTTATGAAAGATGTCTGACGTTTTAATAATTTACAGTAAAGAAGTTAAACGGTATCAATAAAAGAATCCGAACGTTTTATTTTTAGTATATGGCAACACTGAACAATTCTACTGTCATTGCTGTCAGGCTGCGGAATTTGTCAAACGTTGCAGAGTACATGCAAAAATCGTATAGATTCAATACATACGGATTAAATTTCTCATCATATTTACGCGTTAAATACTATATATTTTGCTTGAAAATACGTATGATAATGAACTTAATATGATTCGTGCTGCGAAGAATGTGAACGATCCCGTATTGAGGTTATAGGTTATTAGTAAACTTAAGTGCATTTTCATGTGTTACATCGGAGTGTAGTGATCCTGTTATGGCTAGGACTGAGTTATTCGATCTTTTCTTTCATCCGGTGTTTCAAAAGTGCCTGAAACATGTCGAGTCCTCCATGCCAGCTGAAGGTTTGACGTACTTTCTATTCCGGTATTTTCTGTCAAGTTATACTCGATATTTGCATTCCACTTCCTCTTACTACTGTTTTTATGCATATCACTACAATTATTTTAAGAAATAATTTCTGTTATGATAAACCGTTGTTTTCTTGAATTAATTTCGATCAGTCTCTAGATATATCTGTATGCAGCCTATATGCATATTTAACAATGTGAATCTTTACCCTAATCAGATTAAAAAGCGTAACTTCTTAAAATATATTATCGGATCGAAAATTATCATATTTTAAATGAATAAATTAACTGTTAGTATCAATTGTTCATGAATAAATTGCAACTTGTATGAATTGTGATATTTTTGGTAATTGTGTCAGCTATATTATAATTAGGTCAACAAATATAATTACACAATTTCTTAATTCATTTCTTAAATATTATTATTATCATATTTGGAAAACAAGAGTTATCAGTAAACAAAAAATAGTTACAACTAAAGATATTTATTGACTATGGACACTAAAAATATACTACTTGACAAAAATAACAGGAGAGCTATGTAAAAAGTAGTTCTCGAGGTTTGAAAATAATAGTAACATAATCAAGTTTTCTACTGCAATAAAAACAGGAAAATAACTTGTCTTAATGTAGTTTTGATTGTTTTAATTTCACAAAATTATTATTATATAAATATCTTGTACAGGTTCCGGTCAACTACCGCAGCTGCATATTAGTTATAAGCCTCAGAAAATATCACCCAAAACACAGGGCATAGTCCGCAACATGCTGCACGACAAAATAAGAGATGCATATGTGCATCCTCAGGTAAAGATTTGAAAATGTTAAATGTTTAAAAATTGAGACTATTTTTGTATGCGAAAGTAAAGTAAATAAAGTCAAGTCTTCATGAATAAATGCAATTTGTCTAATGTATTGTTTTAGAGGTCTAAATTTTAGATCTTAAAACCATCCTCATTTTTGTATTATGAGGTTTATTTTTTCATTATTGCCTTTATAATTAAATTTTTAATTTTGATTTAAGCAAATTGGTTGGTTGGTTTCAAACTGTATAACTGACATTGGTTTAAACATTGTTTGTGTTTTATAAATGTTTAATCAAGTCATGCATAAAGGTAAAACATTTAATCCTGAATGTCTTAAGTAGATATAAAATTGTAGGAAACATACTTTACACAACAAACCATCCAGATTCTGAGCCAATAGACTTTTGATCAACTTTTGGATAAATGGGTATTAAAATGAAATTTTGTCTATTCCAGTTCATAACAGATGTAATGAAGCCCATGAAGATTGAGGAGATAATGGACCAGGAGGTGCAGAATCTCTCTGGTGGTGAGTTGCAGCGTGTTGCCCTGGTGCTCTGTCTTGGCAAACCTGCAGATGTCTACCTTATTGATGAACCCTCTGCTTACCTGGACTCTGAACAGCGTTTAGTTGCCGCTAAAGTTATTAAACGGTGAATATCTATGAATGTGTTAATCTCCTTACGTATGTTCATATGTTATTGAACTTCTCCTTGGTGGCTGAATCACTTTGTGATGTTTTTTATGTTTTACTGTCCTTGGATTGCTTGAATTCAAGATTTAACACCATGTCAATAAATTACTTACATCCTATATAACAATATTACATGATATATATATGTCTGCCACAGTATCACCAAATGGTTTAAGTTATTTTGATATAAATTTTTTTTGATCCACTGTTATTTGCTATGATTACAATATAATTAGTTGAGCTTTTTATGCATCCTCGAAAAATATCACTGAGTTTCCAATTTTTTTAACTTAAACATTGTCGACAGATTCATCCTGCACGCAAAACGGACAGGCTTTGTGGTGGAGCACGATTTCATAATGGCTACATACCTGGCTGATCGTGTGATTGTGTTTGAGGGTACTCCCTCAGCGCACGCGACTGCACACGGTCCCCAATCACTCCTGAACGGCATGAACCGGTTCCTGGAGTTACTGGGCATCACCTTCCGACGAGACCCCAACAACTTCCGGCCCAGAATCAACAAGCACGCCTCGGTTAAGGTAAAAACACACCCTTGTGTTATATTTTTATAAAAGTAGCAAATTGAAATGCAGTTTATATTGGTGTATATTTTATTGACAGTGAAAAGTAGACTGTCCCTAATTATATTAGCAACCTATGAAAAAAAACCATTATACATTCAATACTTCATTTAGGAAACATTACAATGGAATCAACTGTGTTAAGACATTAATTCCAAGCTGAAGTAGATAGATAGTCCTGGTGATGTCCATCCTGAATATGACCACAAAATAATATTGAAAACAAAAAGGAAATTCCAAGAATGATTTTTTAATGAACTAAACCATTATACTTGATAAGCATTGAGCATAAATCATGATTCAGGCTAAAGATATGATTTCTAAAACAAATGAACTCTCTGTTTAGGGAGTATCAAAGCATTCTCGGGCATGGATAGGGTCAGTATCACAAACCCACCTATACAGCTATGAAGCAATTGTTTTTGGTTGTATTTCAGATTGAAGGGTTTGAGTGTTGTCCACATGCCAGGGATATTTAAAACATCATCATAGGTTTTTAGAAATACTATATTAAAATCACATTAAAATGTTTAATATTCTGTTACAGGACATAGAACAAAAACGAGCAGGCCAGTATTTCTTCCTGGAAGACTAAATGAAGCATTTAATTCCGTTATTAATATAATTATATAAAAATTTTGAAAGCAAATGTATCTGTCACAACAGTATGGCCTGCCATGTATTGCAATCAATGTATTACTGTAATAAATCAGTTTTATACAACCACAACCTTACTTTTATTTCTTTACTTATTTGTTTATATATACTTTATTCACCACAATACATGGTACATATGGGGAGCTTAACACAAATTGCATTATCTCCCACCTTTTTTCAAACTCCGAGACTAAAAGAGCAGTACTTAAAGTTTGATGAAAAAAGCATCGAAAAATTAAATATTAACTTTATAAATATTGTAACACATATTATCTTTGTCCTATTATTCACCTTTCCTCTGTATATAAATTAGTGATGTCTTTGAAGTTATATTTTTATCGATTATGGGTTATTCAAATCCTTCGGCCCTTACCGTCTATACCTTAGGACCTAACTAATTGAAATTCTTTGTTATAAGGGCACTATCGTCTTAATTACATCTTTTCCTTAAATAGCACAACTGTTAAAAATATAAATGTGTATTAAATTCTGTAGAAACAAAAATCATTTTGGCGCCAAATTTGCCGTCCTATAATCTGCTACTACAGTCTACAGGCTACAGTCGACCCGGATAAAGTAACTACTAAAACTATTCGGTGACAAAGATGCATAGCATTTGTAGAATTTTTAGTGGCAGAATTTGGTGAGTCTCAATTTGCTTTGCGTAGGTACTGATTGCTTGATTGGCATACTCACCAAACGAATTTCAAGACATGACTCGGTCGAATGCTACGTTATTCGGTCTCGGTTATTATGATAACAGCGTCAAGCAGTTGTTAAGACATCCGTCCGTAATAAGTTCCGATATGGGCTACTCATTGTTTTTGCATATTTGACTAGGGTAGGTGCCTAATGGAGTCGAGTAGAGTTTTAGATATTTTTAAAAAGAACTATTTCTTTTCACGGTAAAATGTAATATTAGGTAAGTAAAATATAGAATAGGGACTAATTATGTAATGGACTGAGTAAGTGAGCAGGCTTTTTATACTTCTGTCATATTATATGTAAGGTTGCCGGAAATTGATATGAACTACTGAACCATTGCAGAGTAGAAGCCAACCAAATCAAATGATTAAGTTATTAAAATTACGTAACGTATCCTATTTATTATTATAATGAGTATAACAAACAAATTTGCAATAATTACATTATTATATGTGTTCACTGCAGCCTAGGACATCCATATCTCACATAAAACAATATCACAGTCAAGTGCGATTGTCTTAAAAGTCTGAACTCGTATGTTCTACGTGTCTGTAGACAACGTTGACCACTTACTATAAGGTGGTCCATATTCATGTGCCTGTTTGTCGGACCTATGTATAAAAAGAAGCTCTTCGATGGTCGTTTTAAATATACTGGGCATTAGGGTACCCACATCCTTCGTTTGAAGTAAAGCACAATATAAAATTGCTGCTCCATAACTGAAGGGGTACTGACCCATCGAGTATGGTTAGACTATACTACAACATAATATAAGTATACTGATATATATATAGTACTTTGATCGCCGTCGTTCAGACAATTATCGTAAGATGATGACGTGAAAATGATTCATGCCGGAATGGCTCATTTAGACGATGATCTAATGATCGTGAATAAGATCAATGACGATTTGTATACTACACCAATGACGCTTCTGTGTTGACTATTAATGTTTTATTAGTAAAGACTTGGTTTAAAATTAACTGTAAAGAGGTGTATTTATATTTTATAGTATGCGGCATATGTAAGTTCGTTATAAACAGATGTTTTTCAAGAAGTAAGTACATGACTTCTTCTTATTTATTAATGAGTAATTTGTAGGTGTTTCATATGTGAATATTAAATATCTATTTGGTTTTTCTTAGTATGTGACAGAACTTTCAATGTTCTTGACCCAATTTTATGGTTAAATACTTAGAGAAAGTTTTGCAGCTAGTGCTGTGCCTTATTCCCTATTTTATACCTCATCGCACCATACTCTGAAGAATTAGATTGCTTGTTTGACAGCTGGATAATAGCAATCTTGATTTTAATGTGTTAACCGTGCACAAGTTAAAAAAAATTACAGTTACGTTTTTTCTTGCGCATAAACGTGCAATCACCAACAATAGAGTAAACATCGTTAAATAGAAATTTAGGGCACTTTTTTAATAAATCAAAAAGAATGTGACAGGAATGCTTCTCTGCTTTGTCATTCAATGTTGTTGTATGGTCTTCAGTGGCCTTCAATAAACAGATAAAAAAAACAAAACATAGTTTCTATGGTACGAAACCTGTCTCTGTTGAGTATTCCCTGGCCCACGGGCCGAGGCGACGCCAGATGACATCATCGCAGCGATTACGTGGCGCAGGCGTTCTCAACGTGTAATATTGGTCAATAATTGTACGTGTTATAAAAGCGTATACATAGTTAAATTGAAAACATCTTTGTTTTTGGGAAGTTGGTTATTAAGTATCTTCAGACTAAATTCCCTTTAAAGCTGAGGAATTTATTTTAATTATAGACATAGAACGTCTTGAAAGTTTTGAAGTCTTTATCTTTTAGTTTAAAATAAAATATAACATTCAAATATTGGATTGCTTACTACTCGTTAAATCGATTTTTATAGGTAGGTGAGTAGATAATATTTTGGTTTACTTCTTTGTTCTTCCTTACACGTATAGCATTTCTGAGTCCAAGCTGGCTATCCATGTGTATAAGATAGAGGGAGGACAAGCTAATACTGTTATCGATTAGAATGGTCTGATAGCCTTCCGTAGCACATAAATAAATACCCAAAAAAACGTTAAACTAGGCACGGGTTTAAGTTTTGCAAATTCTTGGTACTTAGAATTACGAGCGCTTTAACTTTATAATAATTCTAGTGTATACAGACTAAAGCACATAGAAAAAACTCATAGTTTTCAGGAACAATAAAAAAATATTCACAATTTGTTTTATTGATTTGAGATGTTCTTAATTAATGCTCATATACATTTAAGTATTTATGTAACATTAATGTCGGAATTAATGTATCATTTTCAACCAAATGTTGTGTTCCCCTGTATTGAAGCAGCGAGTGAGAGGGCGAACAAAAACGCCACGAATCCGGCCGGCCGCGGCGAGTCTCCGTCTCATTCGTGCCGCGTTTATTTCGGAATTCGCTCTACTGTAGCGCAGTTGGGTGTGTCGCTGAATCTGATAAGAAAAAGTATGTATTTTCACATTTGATATACATGTAATTAATGTAAAATAAATTAGAAAGTCATATCATTACGTAGTATTTTTGTGGTATTTGCATTTTTTGTAGTTTCTGCTTTATTTCTACATGAAGTTTCATTAGCGGTGAATGGGCGGCGGCGTATTTGCTAATCGGAAAACGCCGGTCTAACTTGATAGCGGTGGAATTTTATTTTTGGCGTGCGGTGCATTTTGTGTTGTAATTTTCCTGTTTTCTAATATTGTTCTATGTTGTTATAGGAATCTCAACATGAGCGGACAACAGTATTACCCGTACAAGGTAAGTTTCCTCCTACTTAAAACCTACCTTTAGCTCCATCGATTCTCACGGGATGATGTCATCTTTACGAAGCAAGGCTACTTGCGATCGAAAATGTTAGTGCTTGTTTAGTTAAAGCATTATTTGTAATAGTATTTTCTCTATTAACTTTTAATTATTGCCATATTTCTTTAAACCATGTTTCCATGTCGGATTCTAAGAACTAGTCATGTATTCGCAGTGGTATATTTACTTAGCTAAGTGCACTGCTCTGTTCATAGGTTCACGGTCTGATGAACTAAGGAATCCGGGTTTGATTACCGGTTAAGACAAAAATTTGTTGGGATTTTGTGATTTATTTAATTTTACATACATATGACGTAGTTATGAAATTACTTTAAAATATAATAATACTGAGTTAAAATAAGAGTATATTAAAAATGGAAAAAAAGAATTATGATATTGGTAACAGATTGATTTATGAACGTTTACTATTTTATCTCAAGCCTTTAGCATGAATAAGTAATTGTACAAATTGACCCTTTACTTAAAGTAGTGGGATTATGGGAAGAGGGCTTAAGTGACACTTGAAACTTCAGCGTGTAAACAAGGCCATCCATTTACCTCGGAAAAACAATGGCTGCGACATTTTCAAAACAAAAGTGTTACCACTTGTTAAAGTGACTCTTTGACTATATGGGATTTCATTCAAGGAATGTTACTTTTCAAAACTGAATTTCTAAATAACTATAATAGAGTTAACGTTTTAAAAATGTTTCACATACAATATTATTATTCGATTATATTTATTTCGCACTTAATTCTTATTTTGTTGGTGTGTTTTGTAAACTTCTGGAAATATTTTATTATTAATAAATGTTAGATGCTGTAGTCATCGCATTTAAAAAGTTTATATAATTAAAGTATTCTGCTTTCGATATGAACATCTGTGACTCAATTTATTTGATCAAGCTAAACCCAACGGCTTAAGTTAGACTGATTGACACAATGATTCATAAGGTCATTCTAGATCATGCCAGCTCGGTTGACCATTAGGCTCAATAAAAAATGTGTCTCCAATTGCTTTTAGTGCACATAATTCTTTAAAATTGCACTGTGGACCAGTAAGAAGGATAAATATAATAAAATCCTTACAATACTAATTGATTTCCGCACAGTACTAGACAGACTGACTGCAGTGTGACTGTACAAAAATATATTTTATACGAAACAAAAAAAACAGTTATACAGTCTATAGTAAAAATGTAATATTATTATTTTTCATATTTTACTTAGTTACCAGGATGAAAAATTTTCGTCATTGAATACATTAAAAAGTCTATTTAATAAACTTTAAAAATATAATTCGAAATTTAAAACTTAATAATAATATAAAGTAATTTGAGGAGTAGGTAATAGAAAGAGGATAAATTTAAATAGCCAAATCAAATTTAAATATTAACCAAAACTATTCATCACCAGTGTTGCGATATTTTCATAAGTTGTCAAGTATGTCCCCAGTGTACCCCCACCGTGTATCCTGCGGAACCCTTCGATGCCGCAGCTGACGCGGAAACCCTTCGCAAGGCTATGAAGGGCTTCGGCACGGACGAGAAGGCCATCATCGACGTCCTCTGCCGCCGT